>JAPVRG010102062.1:5134-15978 GCA_029783565.1 Rhagoletis cerasi | reverse complement strand
TCATTAGAGAAGCCGAAAGTATCTTGGCCACATTGGGTTAGGGACTGCTTGCAAGAGATACAAAAGATCTTTTAGGTCGCGGTGTCTCCTGTTCTGTTACACCCAGAAAATTAACTAACTAACTAACTAACTAACGTGTCCAATAGCCTCTCTTTGTGAAGGGGCATATAAATGATACAAAAGGGTGGTTGGTAAGAAATAAAGCACATTGCATGAGTCGATATGGCAACATCACATCCTGACGCGTAGGTGGCGCTCTTTGCAAACTACTTTACTTTCCACTTGTCAGATACTTGTGAAACCAATGTCAAATAATGTAAATATGTTTTCGGCCTCTTTCATAATTTGGCCGTACAGGAGAAGGCGCACCTTTTGGATAACTCATAAAATAAAATAAAATCTAACATTATACAGTCCATCATAGCGTTTTTCTTAAATATTTGCTGGTCCTTCAAAAATAACTCGTGCGCACGCAACTGTGGCTGAAGTGGTAGAAGGGAGTACGTCAGTGGAAACCTTGGCTTAGCTTAGTTGAATGCAAATTACGAGCGATTTATTGAATTTAGGGAGCTCCTCTGTACATACAAAGATGAACCTGATTACATCGATCCGGCCACAGATGTAGTGGAGTACGAAGAGGAACACTTTTACACACATTCTGTTTTTTCTGAAGCGTTAAATCAGCTTCGAAAAGAAACGAAACCGTCTGCCGTTGATATAACCGCTTCTTAAAAAAAAAATTACGTGAGTCAAGTAACGCACCGCACGGAATTACACCTGGGGAAAATAAAGATTCCGACGTTCTCGTGAAACTCTGAAGATTGGCGGCAGTTTTACGACTTGTTTTTGGGTTCGATAGATAAGCGTGCGAATCTGACCAATTCTCAACAGTTTCACTATCTGAAATCTTACTTGGATGGTGAAGCATTGAATTTGGTCAAACATATTACCGTCACAGACGACAATTACAAGGAGGCGTGGGAGCGATTGGTGCAACGTTCCGACGTTCACCATGCGGTTCACCATGCTGCTCATGATAAACAACGGACTGGACCTCATTGCGTATATTGTCAACAGGTTCATACAATTGCCTCATGCAACCAGTTTAAGTCACTGGACTTAAACTCTCGTCGATCGTTTGTGAAGACAAACAAGCTTTGCTTTAATTGCCTAAGCCGTGCACATACGGTCAAGAACTGCACCTCAAATTTTACTCGCTGAATTTGCAGCGCCAAACATCACACCCTGGTCCATGTGCGCAGCAGAAAACTCCACATGACACCCACACAGTGAAAGAGAGCGCAGACTGCAGCGGAAGTTCTTCGGTGTCTAAGGCTACTCAACCTTCTTCAGCAGGTGTTATCCATCACACCTTGGACAGGGTTCATCAGAACCACACGCAAACGCTTCTACCAACTATTCTTGCAAATGTGGTCTATGCTTGGGGCAATACATCTACTTGCCGTCTACTTCTTGACACAGGGTCAACAATCGCATTTTCTACAGAGGCTTTTATTCAGTGGATTGGAGCTCCGCGAACACACGCACGTATTTCAGTTATCGACCTTGCCATTAACAGTGCTGGCGTCACAAGGGTTCGCGCCAGGCTAAAACTTCTGTCACGAACATCTAGCAAATCTGTTGAAGTCACTACGCTAATCTTGAGTGCACTAACGTCATCGATTCCAGCGCAAGCGATCAACAAAAGCTCATCCACGTGGGAGCAGATATGTCAGTTGCCTCTAGCAGGTCCGTCATTTGGTCTACCTGGTGCCATAGAAGTCATCATTGGCTCGGATCAACTATGGAACCTGTACAATGGAGAACGCAAATTCTTTGGTAACGACTTTCCTATCGCTCTTAATACTGTTTTTGGTTGGGTCATTGCAGGTTCCTACAATTCTGTTGACGAAGATTCGACACCTGCTTTGGCACATCTCGCACAAGTAGACCTTGACGAATTAGTTCCTTCCTTTATGGAGATAGACCGCGTTCAGCCACCCAAGGCTGTCATCGATGCAAGTGATTCCTCTGAGCAGCACTTCTCAAACGCAGCCAAGCGCAACAAAGATGGAGTGTACGTGGCTCAGTATCCAACAACGCTCCGCCGATTGGGGCCACTTCACCACAAGCCCTTAGCATCCTTCATTCGCTGGAGCGCAAGCTGCTACGACTTCCGGAATTAAGGCAGCAATATTTTGACTTTATGGATGATTACTTAAGCCGTGGGTACATGGAAGCGCTAACATCGGAGCAGATAGTTTAGGATCCAGCTACCTTCGTATATTTGGCTCATCATGCCGTATTTAAGCCAGATAGCTCTACGACGAAATGCCGAGTGGTATTTGATGGCTCGACCAAAGACGCCACGGGTTTCTCACTTAACGATCGCTTACAAGTCGGGCCACCCATTCAACGGGACTTAATTGGAGTTTGCCTCCGCTTTCGTCAGCACCGTTATGTATTTTGCGCTGACATTGAGAAGATGTTCCGTGGCATCCAGGTTGCTCCCGAACACACCAACTATCAACGTATCATATGGCGGAAAAATGAAAATTCCCCTATTTCTCATTATCGTCTGCTTACTGTGACGTACGGACTATCCCCATCGCCATTTTTGGCGGTGAGGGTTTTGAAGCAACTTGCAGATGACTACCGAAGCAGATATCCCTTGGCAGCGCGAGCTATGTATATCCTCTGATGCATATGTGGATGACATTCCAACCGGATGTGACTCTGTTGAGGAGCTTATCGTACTCAAGGATGATCTTATCCAGCTCCTTGCAGAAGCAAAGTTCCAGTTGCGCAAATGGGGTTCCAATTGATGGTCGTTGCTAGACACTCTGAGTGCAGAACTCTGTTAATACAAATCCGTGGCAATATAGGTCAGAAGCAGCCGCGCCTTCAGTGAAGATTTTGGGGTTACACTGGAATCTTTGCAACGACGTATTATTTACTAAATTCACCGGAAAAGATATTGCTGGTAAGCCAACGAAAAGAGCAATGTTGTCTGAACTATCAAAGATCTATGACTTGGTCTGTTCGCACCGGCTACCGTGCTGCTGAAAATCTTATTTCAAGAAAGTTGGCTAAGTGCGGTTAGGTGGGACCAGCAACTTCCTGACAAGTTGTGCGCGCGTTGGCAAACTGGCCAGTATACGAGTCCCACGGTACATCGCCTCACCATTTCAAGCAATAGAGCTACATGGCTTTGCCGATGCGTCGACACAGGCTTATGGTGCAGTGGTTTATAGTCGGGTCTACAAAAACAATAGCTACATAGTCACCTTAATCGCAGCCAAAACGCGCGTAGCACCGATAAAGCCAATCTCGATTCCGCGCTTGGAATTGAATGCGGCACATCTTTTGACAAAACTGCTGACCTTGATAAAATCTGCTTTAACAATTCAAATCTCAGGTACTTATTGTTGGTCAGATTCTGAAGTGGTGCTGCATTGGCTATCAGCTACGCCTCGAACCTGGAATACATACATATATTTGCAACCGAGCTGCTGAGACCCTAGATGCTTGCCCACGCAGCTGTTGGCAGAATATCCGCACGGAGGACAACCCAGCAGATTGTGCATCTCGAGGACTACTTCCCTTCAAACTAACGGAACATCAGCTCTGGTGGAACGGACAATCTTGGCTATCGAAACCTCAAAGAGCTTGGCCACCCGTTAACGCCAAAATCTCTCGGTCAACCAAGACTGCTGCTCTTACTGAAAGGAAATCAAAAGCTGAAGCAACTCTTCATGTGCTCCACGAAGATAACGTTTTGGAGATCCTTTTGAATAAAATTTCTTCCTGGTCACGTCTTCTGAGGATAATTTGCTTTTGTTTTCGATTTATTTATCATTCTCGCCGTAGATTGAACTCACCCAATGGCGAACAATCCACAATATTTTTAACGTCGATCGAGTTGAATAACGCCCGAAACGTTGTAATGAAGTACGTGCAGAGCAATGCTTTTTCAAAAGAGTGTAAGTTACTAAAGGGCGATTCTCAACTTTCACGCAAATCCAAATCACTGCGATACACACCATTCATCGACGAGAATGGATTAATGCGTGTTGGAGGACCTCTTGGAAATCCATCGCTGAATTATATCGCGAAACACCCAATTCTAGTCCCGAAGTAGTCTCCACTCGCTACCCTTCTGTTACGTCATGTGCATGTCACCAATCTACATACTGGCGTGGATGCAACATTCCATATTGTGCGTCAACAGTACTGGATTTTGGCGGCACGCAATTTGGTGCGAAATTGTATTTCGTTGTAAGCCGTGTTTTATTCAGCGCCGCGCCACTAGCTCGCAAATAATGGCCAACTTACCGGTACCTCGTGTACAACCACTTCGCTGTTTTCGCCACACTGGTTTGGATTACGCGGGACCTGTGTCTATAAAAATATCCTCTGGCCGTACGCCAAAGATCGGAAAGGCATGATTCGCAATTTTCGTGTGTTTATCAACAAAGGCACTTCACATCGAAGTTGTTAGCGATCTCACAACTCAAACATTCACAGCAGCATTCAAGGGGTTTTGGTCACGACGAGGCCCCATCACAGACTTATATTCGGACAACGGAACCACGTTTCAAGGTGCCAAGCTCTATCTCAATGTCAAGACGAGGCTTTGGCTAATTTTATATCCAGCCAAAGTATATCATGGCATTTCATATCCCCGTCGGCCCCACACTTTGGCTGTATTTGGGAGTCGAATGTTGTCAATAAAGCTACATCATCGGCGAGTTGTTGGCGACAGCGTTCTCACTTTCGAGGAGTACTCTACAATACTTTCGCAAATTGAGAGCATCTTAAATTCACGTCCGCTGTGCCCGTTAAGTGACCATAGCCTCGACCCACTTACACCAGCTCATTTTTTGATCGGCGAACCATATACAGCTGTACCTGAGCCCTCTTTTTTGGAAGTTAACGTAAACAGGCTGCAACGGTGTTCGCAACTCCAAGCTATGGTGCAAGGGTATTGGAAGCGTTGGCACCTGGAATACATCGCATCATTACAACCCCGCAACAAATGGCAGCTTGCAAGAGAAAACGTTACGGCGGGTACACTTGTTGTGCTGAAGGAACCGAACCTACCGCATGCTAAGTGCTTACTCGGCCGCATTACCGAGGTCCACGCTGGTCTGGATGACAAAGTTCGAGTGGTCACCGTGCAAACTGCCCGAGGAGTCTATAAGCGTCCTATTGTAAAAGTGGCCATTCTACCTCTTTTCTGAACGTCGGTATGGTAAGAAATAAAGCACATTGCATGAGTCGATATGGCAACATCACATCCTGACGCGTAGGTGGCGCTCTTTGCAAACTACTTTACTTTCCACTTGTCAGATACTTGTCAAACCAATGTCAAATAATGTAAATATGTTTTCCGCCTCTTTGATAATTTGGCCGTACAGGAGAAGGCGCACCTTTTGGATAACTCACAAAATAAAATAAAATCTTACATTATACAGTCCATCATTGCGTTTTTCTTAAATAGTGGTCAAAGTAACATAACTGTAGTTGATTGCGCCAGATAGAAAGAGAATATTTCTTTTTAAAACGTCAGATCGAAGAACTCGAAGGAAAGTGATTCACCTTTTCTAAAACAGTTTTGTCTCGCACTGCCCGAAAATAGTCTGTCTTTTTATAGCCAAATTTGCTTGATGTGAGTCTAAAACTTGATATGCTATCGAAGGGAGAGGTTATCCTCTTATTTTTTCAACTAGTTTGTTAGTTGATGTTTCTTTATTCAATTGTATACATTACAAAAACACTGCAAAGTGAGTGTATCTCACATGAAAATATATAGTTTATACAATCCAATCAAATAAGAAGCATCGACGATGACGATAAGTCGACAGCCGAAAAAACAAAAATGTAAATTCAGACACTTTGATATATATATTTTTTTCTTTTTTTAGTCGTTTCGCTCATGAGAACTCATTTAGTATAAGCTCCCTGAGACAGCTGTCCATGAAATTATAAAGCATTGGATAGTCACTTCCATTTAATATGCTTACGACTTTAGCCAGATCTAGGACACTTTCACCAAAATATTCGCGACGAAAATTTCCATATATTGGGCAAGTACCAAAGATATGGAACATATTTTCCGATTCACCTAGGATGCAGATTGTACAGGTATCTGAAATTACATTTTTGTACTCTCTTGCATTTAAATTAAGAAGGCCCCATCTTGCACGAAAAATTAGACTTATAGCATTAGCGCTATACTGGTCATTAAAATACATAGTATCTGCGGGGATCAAACTCGGGTATAGGTCATGCGACGTGGTCTTTTGAGCGAATTCCCTCTCTACTAAATTGCTTAGAAGCACCGGTATAAACGTTGCAACGGAATCAGGGGAAAAGTCGCTAAGAGGATTCATATTTACGGTATCAGCGATATTATGCCATTTCTTTACGTATGCAGTATGCATTCAACCGAATGGATTCTTCCGCGAGAATACGAGGAAGCCTGTTAGGTGGTAGATTTAGGCAACGCAAAATGAAACACATATGCAATCGTAGCGTATGGCAGTTTTGAAGTAGTAACTTTGTTTGTAGGTGTAGCATGTAGTTCGGCGTGTTGGAAAGCAAAACGATTAACTTTTTTATGAAGAAACCAGGGTACGAAAATAAACCGTACAAAACAATACCCATTTGCTCATCGACTATCACATCATTTATTGTTTTGTGTAGTTTTGTACAGATGATGATACTTTGTTTCGGTTTTGTACAGAGCTTTTGAAGTAATAAACGAAACGAAATAGTAACGTACAATAAAATTTTTTTTCATGCACTGGCAGGGTACACAAATAAACCGTACAAGAGAATACCCATTTGCTCTTCGACTGTCATATCATTTATTGTTTTGTACAGTTTTGTACAGATGATGTTTTTTATTTTGTACCGAACTTTTGAAGTAATAAACGAAACGAAATAGTAACGTACAATAAAGTTTATTTTCGTGCACTGGAAGAAACGCAGGAGTTTTTCCACACACTTGTACTCCGTAGAACATTATCCATCTCGAGCAGGTATCAAAAATTCTTAGCTTTTTAGAAATACAAATCCTTGCTTGATACTCTATATAAGATCTTTATAGGAATCATACTGTCGCGTTTGAACGTCTGGATAGACTGCAACAATATTATCAACGAATTTCAAGCCGATTTTCGTAAAGGCTACTCTACAATGGATAACATTTTCAATTTTAAAGATAAAAAGAAAGCGTTTGCTTTTTTTATCGACTTCTCGTGTGCTTTCGGCACTATTCCTCGAAATTCGCTGTTCTATAAGTTATCTACCTTTATCCTCTCGAGCCATATTCTTAATGTATTGCGTTTATTGTACGAAGATACGTCGAATCAAATCTGGCTCAAAGGCGAACACTCTTCGCCTTTTCCCGTTAACCAAGGCGTTAGGCAGGGGTGTCTCCTAAGCCAAGTTTTGTTCTCACTGTACCTTAACGATCTATCCGATTACCTGCCTGGTGGAGTAAAAATAGCAGATACGATCATAAAAGTACTAACGTGCGCAGATGACTTGGTCTTATTTGCCGACTCTCCAAACGATCTTCAAAATATGAAAGACGCAATACGCGAATACAGTGAACAATGGGGCCTAAAAATAAACCTAGCCAAGTCCAAATTATGGTATTCAGAAAATGTAGTAGGATCCCTTCTGGTTATAGTTGGACGCTCGGTGGTCACCCAACAGAGATAGTTAATGAATATAAAATACCTAGGCGTTCTTTTTAATTACAAATTGTCTTATGACAAGCACCTGGAATTAAAACTTGTAGATTCAAAAACTGCTATTAATGCTACATGGTTAAAGTATATAAATAACCCACGGATTTTTTCAACTATATACATATGAACGTACATATTTATTTTTCAGGAACATTTAAGGTATAATGTTTCCGTGAATTGGGTACAATTGAAAATTTCATGTTCCATCCCTGGTGGTTATTTATTCAATACACAAACCCAGCACTAGTATTTAGTAAAGATCATAGAAAAAAGATTGCGCATCGTGCGGGTGATAGCAACTCGATAGCTAGCTTAACACACGTTCTTCATTAGTGTGACGTTTTCAGTTTTAAAAAATTCACTTTCTATTTTTGCGAAAAGAAGAAGGTTCACTTCAAAAGTTTAGCGTTTAGTTCACTTGAAGAAACAATGCAAAGAAAGAAATTAAAAAGTGAAGTGAAGCAGAGCGTGAAGTGGCCGCTCATACACGTCAGGAGTCTCAGGGCCAAGACGATACTTTCACTGAAAGCCCGTACACTCCAAATATATTGGATGAAGAATTGAGTGAGTTGGAATGTGATGGTGTTCCAGCTTCCGAAAAATCTGTAGATTTGAGAATTGATTTAGCCGCATGGTCTGTGCAATTCAATACATCAACGGCGGCTACCAATAGTTTATTACAAATATTGTACAAACGCGTGGATGGTCTTCCACGGGATTCAAGGACTTTAAAACCACTCCTAGAAGACCGCCTGTTGAAAATATGGGACTAGGAGAATATATAAATTCACTACGGGGTTGAGGACTCACTAACTGATTTTTTAATAAACAACGCATATAGTTTGATCGAAATCCATCTTAACGTTAATATTGACGGTCTTCCACTCTCAAAAAGTTGCAATTGCCAGACTTGGCCAATATTAATAAGGTGGCAGGTAACAAGATCAACGAAAATAACGCGAATTGACACTTTTTCCAAGAGTGATGACGTTATAACCTTTTCAAAAGAGAAATAAAGTCAACAATAATTTAGAAATAAAGTAAATGATGTTATTTCAAAATTCAAATGGAAATAGCATCAACAGCCTAGGCCAAACTAGTTCTACCAAAATGCGATAGGATATACCGGCAAAGCCTAGGATAAACTGGCCTTTCCGAAGCCGGTTTGCACAAACCGGTTAAGTCTAGGATGAACTAGATTAACCTGATATTAATGTTATATATGTTGGAAGTTTGTCTGGCATGTGTAGCTCCAACGCAATTATTTCGTATGCAAGTATAACTGGAACTATGTGCATTTTAAAACAGTTACTCTCTTCACCTAACTTTTACTGTATACGCATACATATGTTAAACTAGTTTTTAGTTCCTGAATAAACGTCATTGAAGACAGATCTGTTCCGAGTTTTACTGTGGATACTTTAAAAAACTGGATAAGTATCAATAATACATCTTTGTGGTGAGAAGCGGGGGCTCGCAGGCTGGGTAACACAGAAAGAAGAATTCTATATAGGAAGGGTTATAATCAGACCTGGGCGACGCTGACTGCGCTGTACCCGTGGGGTAACGTCGCGTGTTCGTATAGACGAAGTTGACGGCGAGAATTCATTACTGATTCATACTGATTAACTTGAAATTCATTACGCTTAGTTAGATCCAAATTTCGTCGTAAACAACCTATATAAAAGCACGCGACGTTACCCCACGGGTACAGCGCAGTCGGCGTCGCCCAGGCCTTGTTATAATCCTAAAGCGCCGCCGAAAGCCGTACGTTAACAGAGGCAAATGCAAAAATTACGGCTGTTTAATAACGTACACTATCCACAGTAGTATTTTTGCGCAGAACTTCTTTCTGCGTAGGCGGCCTTCGGCCGCACTTCACAATTATAACCCTTACTAAATTGAATTCTTCTTCCTGTGTTGCCCAACAAGCGGGGGCGAGTCCCCGCTTCTCATCACAAAAGATATATAACATTTCTTGTGAACATGAATATTCAAGCTATCTACAGTATTTTTGCGCCAAAGCGGGCGAAAGCGCGGCGCGGCGCGACGCAACGCGGGGTGACGCACGAAAGCGGACCGCCGCGATGGTACGAAAATTAAATGCTTGAAATAGCAATTGATGTTATTTCCCTTTTGAAAAGGTAATAACGTCAATTGACTTTATCAGGGACATAAAAGTTATAAGTTTTATCGAAAAAACGTTGTTCTATAACAGTTATTAGATGAGAAATCTTTTTTCCGTTGCCGATAAAAGTTATTTCCCAACGTTTATTTTTT
Source organism: Rhagoletis cerasi (assembly GCA_029783565.1). NCBI lineage: Eukaryota > Metazoa > Arthropoda > Insecta > Diptera > Tephritidae > Rhagoletis > Rhagoletis cerasi. Next base: position 5,935 of record JAPVRG010102062.1, on the reverse strand, counting down.
ACGTTGCCTCATAACAGTTACTGCCCAACGTTTAATTTTACGTTGCCAATAAGAGTTCTTTCCCAATGTTTAATAACAGTTACTACCCAACGTTTATTTTTTACGTTGCCACTAAGAGTTATTTCCCAACGTTTGTTTTTTACGTTGCCTGATATCTATTATGCAATAGAAATACTTTTTCCGTTTCCAGTTTATATAATTATATAATTTTAATGCAATCAGATCTGCACCGTTAGTTCGATTTTCAAAAGTGAGGTGTCAAATTACAGGGGTTGCCACCTGTAAAAAAACTAGCTTGAAATTAATTATATGATGAAATAAATCATAGATGTAAACCGAAATTGTCTTGACAGGGGTTTTCGAAACTGCATGGAGGAGGGTTGCCGCCTGTTTGAAAACTTACATTGAAATTTAATTTGGGGAATTAGGAAATGGAAACAAGTACCACAATGGGTGTCAAATGAAAGATGTGTAAGAAGATTGAAGGTTTATGTTTGAAAGAGGGTTGCTACTTGTTAAAAAAGTAAATTTTAGTTAAATCTTTAACATAAAGTAAAGTTGCAAAAGTGGTATAACACATTTACTCAAAAACCACTAGACTGATTTTGATGAAATAGTCAGTTTGTTAAAATCTTTACTTTTTATGGAGAAAAATGCCTAGCAAAATCGATAAAAATATCGATAACAAAATCGATTATTATATCGGTAAGTACCAAAAATATCGATTAAAAAATCGATAACAATATCGATAAAAATATCAATAAAATTGATAAAAAATATCAATAACAAGATCGATAAAAA
>JAPVRG010101978.1:0-11035 GCA_029783565.1 Rhagoletis cerasi | reverse complement strand
GTTGGACTATAACAGAGATTTGCTTGCGTGCCGGATGGTGTATTCGGACAGGTATTAGAATTACCAGTGCCTGTGGCTACGCCGCCATTGCCGCCACTGTTGGCATTATTTGCGGCCGCCGAACCGGCAACTGTAGTATTTTGCGTGTTATTGCAGGTTGTATCCTCGTCTTGTTGCATTAAATTCACCGGTAAAGGTGTACATTGTGTATTGCGACGTGGTGAACGACCACGATCCACTGTGGTGGCACTCCAATAACCCCAAGCCATGTTGTGGTATATGGAAAATAGTACAATTGCTTAGAGGGGTAGGATTTTTTTGTGTTTTTTTTTTGGTTATTCGATTTTTTTTGCAGTGAATGGGGTTTTGTAGGAGTTAATTTCTTTAGTTTTGGTTTAATTGTTTTTTTTTTGGTATTTTTTGTGTTTTTATGTCCTTTGAGCTCTAGGGTTTCTTTTGCGTTGACTTTGTTTTTCTCTTTATTTTCACTTTTCAACACTGTTTTCTTTGTTTAATCTTTCATAGAAATTTCAGCAGAATTTGTTAAAATATACATTAATTTGGCTTATATTTGAGCTGTATGAATGATATCCTCTCATTCCAAAAAAATTGCTCATACGTCACGTCGCACATATCCTCTACGAAAAATATCACTCATATGACACGTCAAGCACTGATATTCAAGGCGTGTGGATTCTGATCAGATAAGCCTATCGGTTATTTGCTCTAGAAGGAAGAAATATCTGCCAAACATTTACATACATATATGTTGGCCGAATTGAAACTAACAGAGGTGAAACGGCACCTATGAAACGTCAAAAAACGTGTCATATACTTATATACAAATATGCTATATGCTTTGGGCACACCTCGTTGGCATGTGACACCATAAAAACATTAAAAAAAACAACGAACATTAACGCAAAAAGAAACCAAAAAACAAAAACAATATAAAAACTACCGGGCAAGCAAAAACAGATGGTATTCTACCGAACGATAAACAACAAGAAAATAAACGGCAAATAGTAGAGAATAAATGAACTCGCATGAGCAAGGGTGTGAGAAATAGAAAAAAAGAGAAACATAGTCCCGAGAGAGCAAAGAAATTTTTAAAGACAGCTCACGAAGGACGAACAAGGGTCGAAAAATGGATGAGAGTGAGGAGGAGAGTGAAAACCAGAGTGAAAGAGTAAACCAAATGAGTGTGTGCGCGCATAGCACCTAGAGCGCTAAAGTTGAAATAAATGAGAGCAACTGTGCGGTCGAACCGAGCAGGAGAACAAGAACACAGGCGAGCAGTCGACGAGCTGGCAAGGATGTTTGTTTAGATGAGTTTCAGCAGTAAAATAAAGGACATGTATGTAACAATTTTTTTTTTTAGAAGATTTCGCAGAAATTTCCTAATGTTTTCTGTGTAATATAATAACATTTTTCCAGACACTTGAAAATTTTCATTTAGCACGGCATTTCATGTTTGTGATACCGTTTCGCCGATATTGTGGCTACGTAGCTACATATTATTTTGCGAATTTATCTTTTGCAGCCACGCCCAATATACTTAATATATTTGTTTGTGACAGTAATAAAGTATAATAAAAAATACCTCGCTGCTTTGATTACCAATGTCTGAAACGATTGATGCACACTCTGCTTGTTAACTTCATGGGAACGATTTATTTACATGAAATTTGCGAAAGGCCTGAACATGTGTTGTAATTTTTTAAATTATCCCCTTTTTCTTAAGTTTTATTTATTATTTTAGGGCTGAATTCACAGTGCCAAGTTAAACTATTGATGACTTAATCACAAACAAAATTTTAACTATGAATTCAAATTCGCTGTCGCATAGTTAACTATGGCAACTCATATCGCCTGAAATTATACAACTCCGAAAAATCAATAGGGGTATTCGACATTTGGTATATGCCCTTGTGTTCTTTATTTGTGGCGTTTATGGTTTTTGGTAGATAATGCAGTAAAATTTCTAACAGCAATGCAATGTAGAATTTTCCTGCATTGTCTACCAAAAGCCATAAATATCACAAATACAGAATACAAGGGCACTATACAACAAATCCCGAATACCTCTAATCTTTTCCAATACAAATTTGAATTTCGTTCCACAAAAAAAATTAAATTTAACAAGAGTTGAATGTGTATAGAGGCATACGGGTTTAAATTCTTGTTAACTGAGCAGTCAATGGTTAACTACGGACTGTGAATTTGGCCCTTGATAATTTTTAATTTTTTTATCTATAATCTTGCATGCTATGTATTAATGTATTTTTTATTACAATATATTATTATTCATTCTCTTTTCATTTTACATTTTACCATTCGTATTCCATTTTTTTATTTTTATTTTTTATACTTCCTTTAGTTTATGTATTTTTTATTGTTTTTTATGTTTGAGTTTTTTATTTTTATTTTTATTCATTTTTTTATTAATTTTTTATTTTGTTTCTTATTTTATTTTATTTTTTATTTTTTTTTTATTTGTTTTGTTTTAGTTTTTATTATTTTATTTTAATTTGTTTTATTTTTTTAATTTTTTTTTTTGTTTTAATTTATTTTATATTTTACTTTATTTTATACTATTATATTTTACTCCATTTTTTTATTTTATTTTATTATATTTTACCGCATTTTATTTTATTTTATTTTATTATATAGGCTGTTTTTTTTAGACATGTGGTTTTCAAGAAAAATAAAACGCATACAATTTAATGTTATGGCCAAGAATTTAGCTTTATTATAAAGATAAGGGTTTGTCATTATGTTTTAAAAATGATTTCGGACAAGTGACCGCCGCGGCTGGCTCGAATAAATTCCAGCCGAAAGGCCCAATTTTCGACCACTTTTTGCAGCAATTGGGACCGTATGTACGTTTTGCAAACGTTGTTCCGGAGTAAGTCTGTTCATTATGAAATGGCAAAACAAACTAAGTATAAATCAAGTAACAGCTGTCAAAACTCCGAAAAAAGTATTGCCCCATTGAAAATCACACGTCTAAAAAACCCACCCCATATTTTACTCCATTTTATTATACATATCTTACTTTGTTTTAATTTTCATTTTATTATATTTTACTCTATTTTATTCTTCCTTTTTTTATTGGTTACTTTTTATTCTTCTTGCTTTTTTTTAATTTTTTATATTTTTTATTCTTTTTAGTTCATTGCTTCATTTTTTTTTTGTGTATTTTTTTTCTTAATATATTTTACATTGTTAATTTTTTTTAAATTTATTTTCTTTAGTATCATTTTGTTATTTTTTATTTTACTTTTTCTTTGCTTTATTTCCTTTTTTATTTTACCTCTTTTATTTTTTCTTTATTTTATTTATTTTTACTTAATTTTATTTTTGTTTTTTTTCACTATTTATTTTTTCTTATTTTATTTCTTTTCTTTTTGTCTTTTTTTATTTTAGAAAAACTGAATTTTTTGACAATTGTTTATGAAAGTTTTATATAAGTATAAGCTAAATGATATATATTACAGGATACTTGTAAAAAAAAATGTGAAAAACTGAGAGTGGCGTTTTTAGCACTTTTTCATGAAAATCGCCGCGATATAAAAGTATTTTTTCAAATAGGCGAATTGAATTCTTCTAAGGGAGCTTAAGATGGCAATTAGAGCTAGACGAACGCGAACATATGTACATATAACACCTTTCCTTACAGCTTCATGATTTTTATTTATGAATTTTTACTTTAAAATTTTCTTTTCATGTCGCTAGCGCATATTGCGAAAAAAATTCCCAGGATAGCTGTGCTATTATTGACGTCAACAGCGGATCCGTAGCACAAAACGCACACAGGAAGGATGCTCAAACGCTTAAAACAGACGATGTTGGCAAAGAGAAGTAAAACAAAAAGTCAAAAGCATCAACTTGCACACACGCACACAAAGAAAAACGCCTACAACAACAGCTGTCTGCGCTAGGCAAATACGAATATAAACATTGGTTATAAATTTGACTGCAAACAAAATCAATTTGTTTGATCATAGGTATGCATGTACATACATAGTTATGAATATAAAATAAGTGAGTACATACATATGTATGTGTGTGTATGTATGTACGATTTAGTGACCAATCCAAATTGTATGCGACTATCTTGCTCTACGCGCTATTATGGGAATAAAATTGTTTGCTTTTGTAGACTAATTTTGGGATCCGAAAAATGGTTCACTAACTTTCTGAAATCGTTCTTAGAATAGAGAAATTAAATGGATGCATTTTTGAAAGCCTGCTCGGATTTTTAGGTATAGTTTCCTTTCACAAACTTATACCAAAGGCCGATTGCTTTGGATAGATGAGATACTTCCCAAGTCTTCTTAAGAGATTCTCTGACAGCGACTGAGATCTTAATACAGCAGTAAGTTTTTCATACTTTGAAATTCCTGCTACAGGAAATCAGACTCTGTAGTTAGTAACGGAGTAGCTTTTAGTGCATATAGCGTAAACACATGTGTATATTTAGCCCCTAATTTGGGCATACAACTGTACATGTACATACTTATGTATGTATATGTAACCGTCTGAGCCTGCTTCATTTCTTATTATATTGGTCTGATCCTTTTTATTTACTTAAACAACTCCCACAAAAACACAAATTGTTGCTAAAAAATATGTCATAACAACATCGTGTCACGAATCCCAAAGGAATATTTCAATTCTAAAACTGAGAGAAGCAACCACTCACAATTTAGGGGGCTTTTGTGGAGTAGCACTGGTATGCTAAGCCTGAGACACGAAGGAGCCGAATGGGTAACGAGCCAATATGTGAGGGAGGGGAAGGAAGAATAGGAAAAAAATAAAAAGCAATAAGCACGCGAAAATATAAAAAAAACAGCGATTTGTGTATTATTGATGAGAAACTAAAAAAGAAACAAGAGCAAAACAAGCAACACAACGATCAAACCAAAATAAGGTACGTATAAATTGTAACTACAACAAAAAAACGGTAAAAGAGGCCTACTACACAGAGCACTCGAGCGTATATTCTCAAAAGGAACCTACTCGTACCACAATTTTAAATTGGAAAAGGAGGTGAATAAAAAAGTAGGTATAAAAAGCGAAAAAATGAAACAAATTAAGGTAAAGAGGTTGTATGGTTGGCTGAATTGTGTAAAAGTTAAACCCTTTAAAAGGAACGAAGTGTGAGAAAAAAAGAAAAGGGAGCACCACAAACCAGTATGAGTGCTGGTACCTACCGTAGGTGAATTGATTTGCAATTCGCGTGAAGAGTGAATGTAACGAGTGTAAGTGAAGTGAAAAAATTTAAAAAAATTTGTATAAATTGAGAAAAAAATAAATAAAAAGAAAAACATACAATCAGTTAAAATTCGAAAAAATATGAAAATGTTAAAAAAGAATACTACATAATTAACTTAAAATTGAAAAGGATTAAGAAATAAAAAATAATAAAATTAGTTCAGTGAAAATATTTAAAAAAATTAATGGTACATATGTATATAAAATAAAAAATAAAATATTATATAATAAAATAAAATAAAGATAAAACAAAATAAAATATTATTTTAAATAAAATAAAAAAGGAATTAAAATAAAATAAAACTGAAAAATTAAAAATAAATAAAATAAAACTGAAAAATTAAAAATAAATAAAATAAATCAAAAAATTTAAGCTTAAAATAAAGAAATAAGGAGTAAAAAAATTTAAATTGGAATTACAAGTTAAATTAAATTAACTTAAATTAAATTAAAATAATTAAATTGAATTAAATTAAATTAAACCAAGTGAAATCAAATTAAATTAAATTAAACAAAAATGAAGGAAAATATTTATTTAAAAAATTAAAATTAAAAATATAAAAAATTAGATAAAATAAAACATATTAAACCATAATGAAATAATTAAATAAATTGAGATATTGGGGCGTATTCTTGTTTTCGTACGAATCGAAAATTTGAAATTCTTTTATAGAAAATGATAGGAAAATTTCACGACTTTCGATTCGTACGAAAACAAGAATACTCCCCATTAATCCTAACAGATGTGAAAATTTTTCAAATACATACATTGCCGGAAAAAGTATTGGCACGACGAATTTTGCACAATATATGCAAAAATTTGTATTCTAATATTTTTCCGGTAATTTTTTATAAAAATATGGTTAATTCTACAACAGAAAACATGAAAGTCTCTAAACATTGTGCAAAACTCAGGAAAATTCAATAAATTTGCGTCGAAATTTGCAACTTTGTAATCAGATTTCAAAAAAAAATTCTAGGTATAAAGTTTTGTGGCCTATTAAATTTTAATACAACAAAGTGCAAGTTTGAAGTTGCTAAAAAACAGCGTTGATTTTTGGAATTTTTTTGTCGAAAATACTTTGTATGAAAGAAAATGCGTGAAAAAATTGCCAAAAATCAACGAAATTTTATAGCAACCTTAAAATTTAATGGGCTACAACACCTAGAACTTTTTAAAAAAATCTGATTAGAAAGTTGCAAACTTGAACGCAAACTTATTGCATTTTGCTGAGTTTTGCACAAAGTTTAGAGATTTAATTTTTATGTATTCTGTTGTAGAATGAACCATATTTTTATATTAAATTACCCAAGGACGAAAATAACAGTTATTTTTTTTCAAGAGTTAAACTTGGCCAAATATTTTTTACGTCCGAAATAATAGTCCTTTCCGGATAATAAAACAAATTTGGTATCAAATAAAAGAGAAGGAAAATAGCTTTCAAACTGAAATTTCTAAACCAGGAAAGCCATCTATTGAAACATATTTCAACTAAAAATGTTATTTAATTACCATAGAAAAAAACCTTGGGTCAGGTATATGAAATTATTTTGTATTAAACTATAAAAAAAAAGATATAAATAGAAGTGGTAACCTTCGTTCGTTATTTCTGTTTAAAAGCTATTTCAGCCCTCTTTCATTTGATACCAAATTTGTTTAATTTGGATAAGCGGTTTGTTTATTATCCGGAAAGGACTTTTATTTCGGACTTAAAAAATATTTGGCCAAGTTTGACTGTTGGAAAGAATAACTGTTATTTTCGGTCCCGGAAATTTAAATTTATACTTTTTGTGAAAAAATTGCAGTCAGTAAACTAAAATTGAATGTTTATTCTATATACTTGTCACCCTAAAAGTATGCAAACAATTTTGATATTTTTAATTGGACAGAAAGAGGGTGCAACATTTTGATCAGTTTCGGCTATTTTTCATTTGTTTTTTTTTTTATGTTTATGAACATTTTATAAATGTCTAGTTCATATCGAGCCCTAACCGCGAAAAATTTCGAAAACGCCATAGATCTTGCGGAGAATAATTCTTTCGAAAGTCCCCAAAAATATCTCTGCTTTTCAAATTCCTACCGAGCCCAAAGTGACACTGAGTTATTATTCGCTTCATCTCAAGGCTGGCATGATAATGAAGGCTTATAGGTAGGCAGAAACCCTCCTACTTCAAAGCCGAATTCCCCAATACGCAAAATCTCTTTTGTGCTTTTAGGAGGTACTTCGTCTTGTCTTTGTTATCCAGTAGATCAACTTCTTTTACCTCCTTTAAGCTGTAGAATGCTGCGCTGACGGTCGTGCTCTTCAGCCCTACGAAGTCAATTTCATCTGCAGCAATTACTTTTACGGTTCTGAGTCGCGTAAACAGCAGGATCGCCATTCTTTTAGATTGGACACAGTATACACTAAGTTTTCAACCATCGGACATATATTTATCTGATGAAATTGCGCTTAAGGTCTTAAACAGCTCAGCCGGTATTCCATCAGCTCCAGGGGCGTTTTTGTTTTCAAGCCGTATTATTTCTGTTATAATCTCGTTTGGTCCCTTGTACATTGCGCCACCTCTGTTGCTATTCAAAAGCGTTGAGAAATGGCCTCTGCATATCTCCAGTGTACTCTGGGCGTTTGTTGCCAGATTGTCTTCTTCAACTCTGTAGGAACTACCCCCAGTGTTGAAGCCGTTTAAGTGCTGTCTTATTTTCTGATATAATTTTCGGGCACCCAATTAATTCCTTCCTGCCAGCCTCACTCACTCACGTCTTATTTCCCCTCTTTTCTTTCTCTAGAAAAAAAATATATTTTTTCTCCTTTTCAAATTATATGTGGTGTACAAGAAGTACCACGACAAACTTGAGAAGGTAGGTGAGGGTTGACTTAGGACCAAATACCTTATACCTTCATTTCCCATTCTGGTGTTAAGGTCGCCAAGCAAAATTTTAACATCTTAGCAGGGATAGTACGCATCTTCTTATAGGCACTTGTAGAGCGGCGGAAAGGATTTTGGTAATCCGTATATTGATGTTGAATGAATCTGGAGACGAGATGTCGTAGCCTTCGCCCAACCACAAATTCCACATCAAATTTATGCAACTTCTCATGGCAGCGATGTCCGGTGCATTGCATTTTCTGAATTGTGGAGATGTCAGTCTTGTATATATAGAGGTGCGGACAATCCAGGCGCACATCCGTAAAGCGTAGCTCTCATTCCGTGTGCTGGGGTGGTCAAGATGTGGATAGGTCAATTTACAGGCATTCTAGGTTTCTCCACAAACTGTTTCTTATTTCAAAAATTCTGTTTTATTTTCAGCAATATTTTGTAATACGTGACTTAAGTCTGTTTCGCACGATGTGTACATTTGCACAAATTTGTAAAATTTTTTACTATGGCCTATTGGTAAAAAATATAAAAATTGGGACGGAATTTTTTTTAGCAGTCACACGATTGGTACAATACATACAAACTCAATGGACAAATTTTAAGGATTTTGTTTGTCAAGATTGGGGCAAAGCCCAATATTTTTCCATCACACGATTGAGCTACCAATTTACACCAAATTTTGGGCGAATGCCCAGTCGTCTAATTCTGCCTTTAAAATAGACAATATCAATTTTAAGTTGCATACTTTTAGGGTGTTAAATACTAGTTTTTAACTTGCCTTAGCAGTGGGACTTTAGACATCGCTACACTTTTTATTATTATGGGCCATATGCACCGCGACCTTTAAAATGGTCTATTGTGCGTGGGCCCCCGCCCCGCCTAGCACCTCGGTGCACTTAATTGGGTCGCCAACTATTTTTAAATTAATCAAAGGTATGACTAAAAAATTGTTATATGTTTAGATAACAGAGATTTTTCATACTAGAGTATCTCAAGCTCTTTATGTTGCATAATTTAAGGCACAACTGGCGATTTTTATTTTTTTTTTTATTTTTTTATTTTGCAACAGCCCGGGGAAGGCAAATAGTAAAGCTCGCCTGAAAGTAGACTGCAAAAAAAAGACTATGATTATACTGCAGCGGGATTCCAACATTCGCTATCGCTAATTTTGGTCGCTAAAAATCTCTAAAAGAATAGTCGGCGCGCCTAACAACATGCAAAATCTAGTCATATGTCCATTGTACTGCCAGATTTAACTGATTGCACATTGCAGCTGTTAATTTTGTATGTTGTATACTTTCAGGCCCCTCTGCTTTTCATTTAGACAATTTTTGGCGATGACAATTTAGCGTAGTGATTGTCAGAATCCCACTGCTGCTTAAGCGAAAGCATTTACGTATGCAATGACTATAAAGTTTATGTAGCCTTAAAATAGGAGTTGAAGCTTTTTTCTACAAATTTGTTTAAAATATGCCAATAGCAAAAAAATATTTCCGGAAACAAAATTACAAAGAAAATTATGCTGCAAATACTATTTTTCAACTGCCAAATGCAAGCAAATTACACAGCACACGTACATACATACATGTGTAGCTAAATGCATACACACTTCGGTGTGCATCTGCTGCAGCAAAAACAAGTTTACAAACTCATACTTAGTATACCCACATCCAGTACTAAAGTCAAGGACATCTTTGGTGATAAATTACAACTAAAGAAGGCGGAGGTCAGTCAGTCGACAATTCGAAACGCTTTCGCAGGCGGACAAATGCTGCTAAATATACGAACGAGCGAGCATGTAAGTGGTGGCCAAAGGTGAGCGTGCATGCATATGTATGCATGTGTGCACATTAGACCGTACCAAAAAAAAAAGAAGTTTGCCGTACACCTTCGATTCTAAAGTATTTTTGCAAGGCAATTTCGAAGAAAACATTTTTTTGCCGAACGTAGGAATGATTTTTTTCAGGGACCGAAAATAATCGTGAGATATCATGATTTTTATTTTTCGATCAAAGCATAATCGTTATTTTTGATTTTTACTTTTTCGATTAAAAAATAATCGTTATTTTTGATTTTTATTTTTTCTATCAAAAAATAATCGTTATTTTGCATTTTTATTTTTTTCAATCATTTTTAGCCGTTATAACGGAGACTGCTTTTTTAAGGCCACTTTAAATCTTTTATGATCGAAAAAATAAAAATCAAATATAACGATTATTTTTTCATCGAAAATATAAAAATCATAAAATAAGGATTAAATTTGTTAAAAAATATAAATCAAATTTTAACGGTTAAACTGTGGTTTTTATTATTAAGATCATAACTGTTGCGGTCCCTGATTTGTTTACATTTTTTTACATTTTTCGTCATATATGCGGCATTTACAGTGGGATCTAAAAGTATGGTATATCGCTGTTCTTGTCTTGAGGAGAAAATTTTTTTGTTCCAAAGTTCATTGGCCTCAAGTATCCTGTTCTAGTACTTACTCAGCAGATCTCATGTCCTTATCACCCTGACGTACCACCCTAATGTCAGAAAATTAAAGCTCACCAAAAATCATTAAACTTTTCTTATTTCAGAACTACTTAAAATAAAATAAAATTTATTACCGCATGTAGATGCCGCCGAAAAAATGTAAAAAGGTGACTTCTATATCCGGTCAAAAATTTTTTTTTTTTGGAAATTGCCTTGCAAAAATAATACTTTAGACTTAGGGGTGTACGGCGAATTTTTATTTGTTTGCTTGTAGGATGGTACGTTCTAATGTGCATACATATATGCCTGGATTATATATAAATACATATAATAATAATTGAAATACGCTAGCTAGTCACATAATGTTCGTTGCATGTGAACGCGAAGTGCAAAGAAGTAA
>JAPVRG010101960.1:0-15195 GCA_029783565.1 Rhagoletis cerasi | reverse complement strand
AGATAAAATCAGCTGACTGTCTCAATTGGTTTTCACCACACATGTTTGGTGAAATTTTTGTGACTTTCCCTTACTGAATACCGGAATTGTCTCAAGTCACAAAAATAGTCACAAATTGAGTCTCAAATTTAGTGACTTGAGATGAGACTGGATTACTGAATACCAGCATTACAGCCAAAAATATTTTCGCAGAGGGTTGCCACCTGTTTGCAAATTTAACTCAATTAAATTGACAAAATAAATGAAAGATTACAGTATGGGTACAAAACGAAGGCTATTTGAGAAATCTTGATGTGGAAATATTTTCAATATGATTATCAACTATCTTAAAGTAAAGATTGAAAATATTTAAATTAAATGAAATAGTACATAATATGTACCAAACGGAAAGTGTTTGGGGAAGCTTTGATAGACAATTTTTCCAAAATGTTTAATAAACTTTTCGATTACTTTATAAATTACTTTGAGGAATGGAATTGGAAAAAAATTTTTTGTTTCAACTCCTTGGAACTGAATTGAAAAAAATCAATTACATTTTCAATTCCTTTCAAAGGAATTGGAAAAAAATAACATTGCTAGCATGTAATTTATTCCAATTACAATATGAAATTCCTTGTAGTGGAATTAAAAAAAAAAACAATTACAATTGAAATTACAATTGCAATTAAAAAAGTAATCAATTCCTTTGCTGCGAACTAAAGGAATTGATTCCTAATTACAATTACTGAAGAATGTTATTGTAATTGTAAAGTAATTGCATTTACCCAGCTCTGACAACGGAATAATACCAAAAACCAAAAGCAAATCGCTGATAAACTTAGTTACGCTACAAAACAAAAGAAATTGTAAATTAAAAAACAATAAAAATATTTAAATTTAAATCCACGTTGCTTGTTTGCGAAATAATAAAACCAATATTTTTTTCTGTTTTCGGGTCTCCCTTTTTAATTTGGAAAGTTGTATATATTTTCTTGTGAATGGAGTTTTTTTTTACTTTCATTTTGTCTATTATTTATAAACATTATTATACTTTGCGATAGTTAATAAGCCTTACTTAGTTTTGCATTATTCATTAAAGTTTGTTGCATTGCATTTTTTACAATTAACTTATGAAACTTTTTTTTTTTATTTAGTGTTTATTTTTTGTTTTAGCGCTTAAACGAGCGATAAAATTGCAGTTTTCAAAATATGAACGCTTACAAGTTTACATTCAAATACAAATATAAAATTAAAAAAAATAAAGAAACTCGGTGACACATATACAATAACTAGGACGCAAGTGCAAATATTTCGGGGCTACATTATACAATTTGTATTATAGGAAAAATTTAGCAGCTATGCCAAATATTTTTTAGAATTATGAAAGTGCAAATTTAAGCGAGAAATTCGGCGTTTAAGACATTTCTTACTCCTGACAATAAACGGTTTGTATTTAAAAGTAAATATAAAGAAAATAATTGCGCGATTTTAGTGTTAAGTCGTTGTTTAAGTGTATAAAATGCGTTAGCAAAACCAAAAAACAAACAACAAATTTAAATAATATCATTGGAATAGAAATAAACACAACTTAGATAGCTAAAAGCTAAATACTTCATATTACCATAATCTTTGTTTTTTAACCAAATCAGTATTTGAAATATAACTACTGCACCCAATTTGCGCATAGGATTCTCTCAGCACGAATTTACTTTTGCTACATTTTTCCAGTGCCTTGGACTCGTAAAACCTATTTGTCCAACTGCGTGTATATTTGTTGATTTAAAAACTTCAGCTAAAGTAGTAGATAATGTATTTCTTTATTTTGCAATTTTTGTGTTTATTTTTAATATTTTTTATTTACTTTTTCCATTTGTTTAAGCAGTGTTTTAGGTTAACTTTCTTACGCTTAACAACGCTGTATTTTTGCTTGGCGCTTTAAACTACAAATTAATATTTAAATAATGTATTTTTTTTCTGTTTTTATAAAATAAATAAAAAAAATGTAGGTATGCATTATTTTTTTTTTAAAGAGAAATATATATGTTTATATTATTACCGATATATTATGATTTTTAATATATGTATGTATATATAAAAAAATATTTTTAAATGAATCTTTTGTGTTTAATAGTAGATAATATAAAGTGTAAATAATAGCAATATATATGTATGTATGCATGTATGTATCTATGTGGGCGCGACATTTTCAAGTGGCTGCAGACGGTGTATACCTATACACACACATATATATATATATGTATGCATGTAAATTGGTTGCAAGTGTGAAGACAGGCATTTTGTTGCAGTTACAGCGCGTTTTGCATGTTTTCTTGCAGGTAATCAGATCAGAGCAGAGCGAGAGTGCGAGGGGTAGGCTATAAGTGCAGCGTTGCAGCATAGAATTTACTTTATTTTTGATTTGCACACGCAATGGTATGTACTTTTGTGCAGCACGACCAAAAAAATTATTTTCAGTAGTTTGTAAATGGAAAAGTGTAACACAAAGCTTTTTTTCAGCTGCGCTTGTTTTGCTTAATGCTAATCTTTTTTAAATAAACTTTTTCGAACGTCTTTTATATGTTTTGCAAAATTTATAATTTATTTAATCAATTGAAACCATTGGAATTAGTCCAAACGCAGCGAAAACAAGGAAATAATATAATCTACAGAAATGAAACAAAAGAGCGTTATTCAGCCGCTCGTCAAACGGTTCAAAGACTATTTGCTGTACGCTGTGCAAATTAGTTTCGAATTTCGCTTTTGGCAAACAAACGTAAATCTACTGATTTGAATTATTTATGACCAACAAAAATAAAGGTAAATTTAGAGTCTGCGACGGAATGTTTACCAACATTTCTCGAAAGCATAGCGAAAGCCTCAGCTATACTGCTGCCCAGTTTATGGAGTAAAGAAGAAGTTGCTTTTTCACATAAAGAAGAATAATTTCCGACAATTCCATTCATGCCCCCTCCACTACTATACTTCAAGGTGTAATAGTCCAAGTATGTATTTTTTACATTTTTTTTATTTGTAAATATAAATATTTATTTATTTAGTTATATGCATGCATTCATGCTTGTATGTAGTAAGTGTGTGTGTGTGTATATATGTGTGTCCAAACAGTTATTGTGACGGTAGACGTAAAACTGGTATAAATGCACTATACTTTGCTACAGTGCAAACGAATTGTAAACGCACGTTCTTGCGCTGAGTCACGCAAAACATTTTTACAATTTATGAAAATTGCATTGAAAGCAATTTTGAATTTTTTTCATTCATAATTTTTGCCAAAGTTAGTTTTTAATATTTTATATAATAAATTGTTACATATTTATGTATATATTTAGTAGTATATATGTAATCTACTTGCGTTGCAGTGTGGCGCATTTTTTTTGTTGCTGTGAAGAGTTGTGAAATGAATATTTGTTAAAAAAAAGTAATGCTGCGACTGTTGCAATTAGCTGCTGGCGAAATATTATATATAACAATAAATTTTCACGCGCAATAAACGTTTTAAACGCTTGATACATAATATAACCTCACTTTATTTATATAATATTATTTCTATAACAATCGCTTGACACAATTGAGTTGGCGCGCAAGCGCTCACAATGCAACGATAGTCATGGTGAGTGCAAACATTTTGCATCAGAAGCAATTAAATTTAATTTAACAAATATTTAAGCCGCAACACACGCCGCAGCAAAAGTTAAAACATTCAGTATTAAACAGTATAAAGCAGCTGTGCTATGCTGCTTCGCTGTCAGCCGCATTTCACAACTCCACACAACTACAAGCGCCCCCCACTGGCGTTCAATCAACGCACCTACATAAGTAGTTTAGTATAAATTGGCTAGTAGCCAGTAATGCTGCTGCTAACTGCTGCCATGCTTCCACTTCATCCACTTTTACTTTACTTCTCTTTTTCTCTTCCTTTTCTCATCATAATTACTATTTTTCTTTAAACAGTTCTACTCTTCAGCGCTTCATAATTGCACGCATTTCAAATTTTGCATTTACTTATTTGCCTTCGTTACAAATTTCTTTTTCATATATTTCGCTTATTTCGCGCTTCACCTTCTGAGCCACTTGAAAACTCGCTCTTCTCTTCATATTTTGTAATTAATTAACTTCTTTTAATAATATATTTTTTACTTTATTTGCGATTTTGTTTCTTGTTTCTATCTTTCACCAAACATTGAAGCAGTGTTTTTGTTTTACCATTTTAGGGGATTATTAAGGATACGTAATTGTTGTGTTACATTTCCACGTTACAACTTTTGTATCTATCTCCGCACGAAACAAGTGCACACAATTGCCAATAAACGAAAATTTCTTGCGTTTGTGTTGGCTGATATTTTCTACTTTACATGGTCGTAATTGAGAATTTACTTGCCGCAAATGCAAGCTTTGCTTTCACACTTCTTAAATTTGCAAATATTAAATTTCGCGTCTGCTTGCCTTTACATCCACCTCTTCGCTACCACAAACGTTTTTTTCGCTTATGCAAAATGTGTCATTGTTTGTGCGCAGCTTTTTTTTTTGTTTTTTATTTTTCATATTTCTTATTATTTTTAGTTGCGCATGCGCGCAATTTCCGCTACTCAAACAATTATAATATTTACGTGTATTTCTCTTTTCTTCGCTCAATTTAACGCAATGCGCAACTGCAATTTTTCCATTGTTTACGTAATTTTCGCATATTCATATTTTCATTTATTTGCGTATTTTACTCACATTTCGCTACACAAACTTGCATCTGTGCTATGTTATAAGAATTCTATATGTGTATGTATTAAATGTTTTTCTGTTCGTACGCCTTATTAAGCTCACCACATTCGTGTTGAGTTCATCATCAGCATCTCGCGTGCGTTTCGTTAGTTTTCCCTTTTATTCATTTTCATTCTTTTATTTTTTGTTCTTACTGTGTTGTGTTTCTTGTTGGCATGTGTATATTGTTGTTTGGCCTCATTCAATTACCTCGACTTCCACCGCCACCAGCATTATTCGCATAGTAGGGTTTATTCATTGGTCCACCGCCATTGGGTCCAGCGCCACCGCCACCGCCACCGCCGCCACTATTATTCGGACCACCAGGGCCTCCACCTTGGCCGCCAGCGACACCGCTATTGGGTCCACCACCGCCGCCGCCTACATTGCCATTATTGTGACCTCCAGGACCACCGACGCTACCCTGTGGCCCATTACCGCCGCCAGCGCCGGGTGGTCCACCACCAGGTCCTTGTCGCATGTTATTAGGCCGTTGGCCAGCTTGCGATTGCTGTTGTTGTTGCTGCTGCTGCTGTTGCTGTTGTTGTGACTGTGGGCCACCTTGTGGATGTTGTGGATAGTTGTTGGGCCGCTGTATGGGTGTGGGATAGCGTCCTTGTCCACCTTGGCTGCCGCCGGGACCGCCTTGCACACCTGGGGGACCACCACCGCCGCCACCGCGACTGCCGGGCGGCATATTTGGCACATTGCCACCGCCGCCAACACCACCAGCACCGCCAGTGCGCTGCTGGATTGCTTGTTGCTGCTGAGATTGTGATTGTTGTTGTGCTTGTTGTTGCATTACTTGGTTCTGCAAGTCCCACTGGAAAAAGAGAGAAGTTGTTAATATATGTATGTACTGGTGGGGTTTAAATTTAATAAAAAGAAATTTTTGGCATAAGAATTTAAATTCCACTTACGCTGCCATAATTTTTATGATGTGGTGGACTCGGTTGAGACTGCACCTGCTTGGCCAAACTTAAACTGACGTCAGCGCCGAGTGGACTTTTTAGTTGGCGACCCATCTGGAAACACAAATATTGTAGAAATTAGATAAGCAAAAATTTTTCTTTGGATTTCTTTACACAAACAAAAATATCATTCATGCGGCTTTTTTCTCCTCTTTTCCCATCTTCACTTACCGAGTCCTGCAGGTGACTTTGTCCTTGACCGGATTTCATATATGCGGCCGCTGCTGCTGCCTGCTGCTGCGGCGTTGGTCCAGCACGAAATTGATTGATGCTCGCCGCCGTCAACAGCTGCGAATTCATAAACGGCGTATTAAAGTTGCCCATTGTGTGTTGTGACTGCGGACCAGGTGGCCCCTGTGGTCCGGGTGGACCATTCGAACCGGGCGGTCCGCCCTGATGTCCCCCATACAGACCAGCCGCTGCTGCAGCTGCTGCTGCCAAACCAAAATTTTGCGCACCGGCGCCTGCGCCTTGTGGCGGAGGTGGACCCCCGTAGAAAGCGGGGCCATTTGGTCCACTAGCCGAATTCGAGTAGTAGCTGTTCGATTGTAATTGATGTGCGCCTGGTGGGCCGCCTTGGTGTTGTGGCGGTGGGCCGGGATACAGATTCATGTACTGTTGTGCTGCGTAGGGACCACCACCACCGGCGCCCTTCGAACCGATCGTGCCTAATTGTTGCGAAGAAGGCGGTGGCTTAACGGAACCTACCGATGACATCATCGAGTTGGAATTAGAGGAGATTATCGCCACGGTTGGTGCATTCGGATTACTCAGCTGTTGCGAATTTGGATTGCCGAAGGGCGATGGACCACCTCCCATACGGAACTGTGACGTTAGACTGGAATACATTTCGGGTGTGGGTGCAGCCCCCATATTGGGTGGCGTCTGCATTGTGTATGCGTTGAAGGGTCCACCAGCTGCGGCCGCTGCTGCTGCTGCTGCGCTATAGTGGCCGGGGAAACTGTGCGCCGCTGCGGCGGCTGAAAATTGCGAACGGCTCGAATGATCGAGTGAATGGAATGGTGCGTAGAGGCCAGCCTGCGAGGGTGGTGGCGGTGCCATTTGCGATGAGTTGAATACGACCGTTGGCGGACTGGGGATGCCGGTGAATTGCGGTGATGTTTGGTAGAAGGAGGGCGGTGCGGCATGCAACTGTTGTTGTTGTGCGGCGGCTGATTGCTGGTGCTGTGCCTGCTGTTGCTGCTGCTGCTGTTGTTGTTGTAGGTTAGGCGGTGGCGACATGCCCATCGAAGAGCCATGATGCTGCTGCAATTGCTTGGCTGCGGCAGACGCCTGCTGCTGCTGCTTCACAACATCTGGGTGCTTCAGCACTTGTTGCTGTTGCTGTGCAGCGGCAGCAGATTGCGCCTGCTGTTGCTGTGTCTGCTGGGGGCTGGGATAACCACCGACACTTGTTGGATCGTCGGCGCCGCCCACCACTATGCTGCCGCTCTGCGCAAACTGCTGCTCCAGTGGTGTGGCGACGTCGAAGGGCGAGCCATGGCCACCGTAGCCGCTGGGCACGGGACCGGGCGAGGAGAGCGAGTGGTGCTGATGTTGGTGGAGCGGCACTGCAGCGACCGCATAGTGTGGCATGTGCTGTTGTTGGTGTTGTTGCTGTGACGCGGCGACAGCAGCTGCTACGAAGGAGGCGGCCGCGGACATGTGGCCACTGGGATCCACTACTTCCATTTGCTGCTGGGCCTGCTGCTGTTGCTGTTGATGCTGCAATTGCTGTTGGGCTTGTTGTTGTGCCTGTTGCTGCTGCTGATGTGCCACCTGCTGGTGTTGCAACGACGATGTATTCGCCTCAGACGTCATGGGCGCTACGCTTTCCCATACCTTCTTTACGCTGGCTATTTTCATATTCAAATCGGCTGTTGAAATAATATTCTGCGCCTGTTGCTGTTGTTGCACTTGCTGCTGCTGCTGATGTTGCTGTTGGCCCACAGTTGCGACGCCAACTTGTTGCGCAGCCGCACTAACAACTTTCGTATCGGCGTCACTCGGCTGCTTGTTCGCCGTCGAAGTCGTGTACGTCTCTGTGGCATCACCGAAAGTGAAGCCCAACTTCATATCCTTTTCATATTCTCCCGCAGCGGATACTACCACGCTGCCGCCGGGCACTGAGGACTCATTCGCTTTGGCGAACGACATCTGCGAGAGCGCTGTGCTGAGTGTTTCAACCGCGGATACGCTTACACCGCTGCTTACGGCTGAGGACAACGATTCCGAGGAGCGTTTTAGCTGTGCTGCCTGTGCTTGCTGCTTGTAGTTGGTATTTTCGAAGATAATCGTATTGACTGGCGCGCCGTCTAGCAATAATGTGCCAGTGCCACTCGCCGCCGCGTTTGGTTTTTCATTGGCGGTACCCATTTTTACCTTATCCACTTCGTTGGTGGAAGTACGGTGCGTTGCGACCGACTGCTGTCGTGCCACATTCGATGTAACGGCATTTGTATCTGATTTACTCTTTTGCAATTCGACATTCTGCTTTTGTTGCTGCTGCTGCTGCTGTGCAGTGATACTCTGATTTGGCAGCGATGTGCTGTTTGTAGGCTTGAAGTTGTTGCCGCCGCCGCCGCTGATGCTGCCACCTAGGCCTGGTGGTGGCTTTGTCACAGTATGTTGTTGTTGTTGTTGGATGGTTTTGTTTACGCCAATAGCGGATGTCGACTGCGAAGTGGGCAGGGAAGCCATGGGCAAATCCTGCTTTTTAGCACCGACGCTGGAGTTGCTGCGCTGCGCGGCCGCCAGCTGGCTCGAGCTACTGCTGCGCTGTTGCTGGGGCTGTGGCACCACGCCGCTAGGTAAGTCCTTCTCCTTCGAAGCAGACTTGCGATCCCGCTCGGAGACATCATCGGTTTTAGTGCTCGAGTTGCTTTCTTTGCGTACCTGCGGGCCACCGCTGCTGCTGCTGCCAAACGACTTTGATAAAGCGCCCGCTGTAGACTTTTTCTCCGGCTCGGCCGCCTTCTTTGCTTGCTGCGCGTTTGCGGCGCTCTGTGGTGGTGCTTGTTGCTTGCCGCCCGATTGTGCGCGGGTCTTTTCGTCCGCTGATGTTGCTGCCGTCGCATTGTTGGCATCCTTAACCTTTGTGAGTCCAGCGGTTAGCGCCAATTGGTTTTGTTTCGTCTTATCCACTTCACTCCCACCGGCTGTCTGCTCAGATTCCGAACTGCGTTTATGATCCTTATGGTGTTCATCGTAAGGCTGTCGGCCGTAATGACGTCCCTGACCGCGGCCGCCACCATCGTTACGTCGATATGATGATGAAGAACCACGTTCATTACGATCACCTCGATCGCTACGATCACCGCGATCGCCCCGATCACCAACATTCGCGCCACCGCCGCGACCACGACGCGATGGTTCACCACGTGGTGCGAAACCTTCCTTCGAGCTGCGTTCTTCGCCGCCACTGCGATGACCACCGCCGCCGACGCCGCCATGATCCTTTCGTGGTACTTTGGGACTTTGACGATCGCCACGACGTCCACCGCCACCAAACGCTTCCTCATCAACACCCTCCGAATGCTCGGACTCGCTGGCGAGCCGTGGTTCATTAGCGCCATAGTAACGCCCACCGCGCATGCCACGTGGATTATTCCAATCACGCATACCGCGACCGCCAGCAAAGCCACGCGAGTGTGACCCTCGGTCACGATCACGGTCCCTGTCGCGATCACGATCTCGATCGCGTTCACCGCCACGATCACGACCACCGCCTCCACCGCCGCCATTGTTACCACGTGGACTCGGCCTTTTCGGCTCCCGCTGTGGTTGACTTACTGTTGCTGTAGTTGTTGCTGAGCGATTATCATCAGCCGGCTGCTTGTTGTCATCTGTAGAAACAGATTCTTTACGCGCGCCTGGAATTGTCGCGGCAGCGGTGTTGCTACTTTCACTTTCTTTACGTTTCTTGTGCTGAGATTCGGCGTCTGTTGTTTGTTGCTTCGTAATCGGTGCGATCTTCTCTTCAACAATCTTAGCAGCTGTGGCAGTTTCCCCACTACTGGCCGGCTGCTGCTGCTGCTGCTGCGGCTTTGACTTTTCATCGCTCGACGACTCGGAGCGGCGCAGAATTTGCGTGGGTGCAAAGTGCGTTGTCTGTTCGCTTTCGCTGCGGCGCAGAAGTGGTTGCGGTTGTTGTTGCTGAGAATGTGGTTGTTGCTGAGGGTGTTGTTGCTGCTGCTGTTGATGCTGAGATTGTAATTGCTGCTGTTGCTGATGCGGCTGTTGCGAGTGCAAATGTTGTTGCTGCTGGGCGGGGGATGTTTCCTCCTCCGATACACTCTTCTGCGTATGCGGACGTTGCAGTATTTTAATGGGCAGCGATTCGTGGCTATGCGAAGAAGAGAAACTCTCACGTTGTCGCTTTAGCTCGGCGTCAGTCTCTTCAGCCCAAGATGACACAAGTGCGCCACTACCACACTCCTTAGAATCGTTTAGGCTGATGTTGCCGCCATATTTGCAGGACTCATCGTTGGATGAGACGCTAGTTTTGCGCTGCGAAGTATCCGAAATGCTGCGCGAAAGTTGGTTCTGGGACATGCCGTTGCCACGCATGTAATCGTCGCCTCCGCGTCCACCCACACGCCCGCTATGATAGCGCGGCTCGTCGTCGCGCTCACTGTCATTGCGCATGCGCCCGTAGCCGCCACGCGTGTAATTGTCGCGATAATCGCCACGACCGCCGCGTTGCAAAGGACCGCCGACGCCACCCTTTTGCATGTAACGACTACCAGCCTCATAGGCGGAACCAGAAGAAGCAGACTTCTCCAAACCACCGCCGCCAGCCCCACTTATCAGTGGTGCGCCTATATGCGCTTGCATTTGCTGTTGTTTTTGGAAGCGTGGCGGCAAATTTGACTGGAATTGGGCAGAAAATACCGGTTTGCCACCGGCGCCTATAGTTGGTGCACCCCCACCGCTGCCAAGCCCACCGCGTTCTCCACGAACATAATCGCCGCCGCCACGCATGTCACGCGGTTCATAGCCGCCACGACTGTTGCCGCGTTCGAAATCTCTGCCGCCACCGCCACCGCTGCGCCGCATATTAAATTCCTCCTCACTACCGCCGCCCAAGGATGGCGGTGGTGTCGGCTGTTCAACTCCGTCGCCGGCTCCGGCTGTTGTTGTTGCACCGCTGCCAGCTGCTGCCGCGCTCGCGGCCTTCTTGTTGTATATCTTCATTTCAAGTTCCTGTAGCTTGCGTGCGGCTGCCTCACGGCGTTCTTTCTCACGTCGCTCCTCCTCTTCTTTGCGTTGCTTTACGCGTTCATACACAGCGGCGTCCAGTGCGATGCTGCCGGTGGCGCTGCTACGGTGTCCATTCTGCTGGCGGGTGTCTTCACGCTCGGTCGATTTCTCGCGCTCGACACTTTCACGTTGCTCCTTAATGCTACCACCGCGCTGCCAGTTACTGTTCACGCTGCTCGCGTTGGAGTTTTTGCGCTGATCAAGCGGCGCACCGCTGACGCCTGACTTGTTGAATACTGGTCGGTCACGTTCCTGTGTTGGCGTATGCTCTTCAGGCGAGTCATCGTCAGAGAATGTTAGCTTTTTAGTGTAGTCAATGTCGTCTTGTTTTGTCCAGCTGTCGTCGTTGGCTATAGCATTCAAGCGCTCCAAATCTTCTTCGCGTATGATTGGTCGTTGCATTTGCACCACCTCCGGTTCAATTATGAATTCCTTCTCTTTCCTGCCGCCAGCGCCACCATTGTTGGGTGTTTGTGCACCGCCATTGCCGCCGCCCAGTGGGGGCGTGGCCACTTGTGGTGGTCTTTTGGGTATTGCAGTGGCTGCACGGAAATTACTAACAGCTGGTGAGCCCGAGCGATAGTCCTGAGCGCCACCACCATTGCCACCCGTCGAGCGTTGCATACGTAATGAGCCGCCGCCAATACCCGATTCCTTGCCTCCAATGCCATTCTGATAGTTTGGTGGTGTCTGTGAGCGTGGACCGTTGCTCCCAGCAACGCCAACGCCGCCACTTCCACCACCGCCACCAGCTGGTGGCAGTGGTGCGCCGCGCTGCATGAACGACGGCATTAGCTGCAGGATCGGCAACGGCACTGCTGCGCCCGCAGCATTGGCATTCTGTGCCTGGTGGCCCTGGCCCTGTTGGTTCGACTGGCCTTCGGCTGCGCCCTTGGCAGATTTCTCTTGCTGCTGCAACCAGGCGGCAGCATCGGTTTGGGGACGCAGGCTTACTTCGTTCATTTCGCGTTGTTGTTGCTGCTGGTGATGGTGGTGATGATGATGCTGTTGCTGATACGCATAATCGCTGCCACCGTCGCCGTCGCTGCCATCTTTGTAATTGTGCGCATCGTAGCGCTGATCGTGCCCGTGGCGGCCACCACCATGTTGCTGGTTGTTGTAGTCTCGTTGCTGTGGATGATGATTTTGTTGTTGTGAATGATGATGTTGATGATGATTTTGTTGTGAATGTTGCTGCTGATGATGCTGTTGGTTCGAATGCTGATGGTGGTGTTGTTGTTGGTGCTGATGCTGGTGTGGATAATGATCCTGTTGTTGCTGGTGGTGTTTGTTGCGGTTCGATATGTTGCCGCTGCCGCCGCCACCACCACCACCACCGCCTCCGCCACCAACTGTGCCATCTAGTGTTGGAAATTCGTATTGAAACTGTGGACTCTGGTAGAGTGGCGGTACAGCAGATTTGCCCCCAACGCCACCGCTGCCCTTCCCCCCGCCATGGGTCATGTCGTTGCCAGTTGTCACAGCTGACCATGTTATTGGCGAGTTTCGTTGCTGTTGATGATTGGCGTGATTCGCTACTGAAGAGTTGCGCAGCTGTTGACCGCCACTGTTGCCAGCTGTTGAGTTGTTAACAAGCTTTAGCCCGCCGACGTTATTATTAATGCTATTGTTGTTTTTGTGGTTGTTGTTGTTGTTACTATTACCAAGTGCGGACTTGTTGCTGCTGTTCTTCAGTTGCTGCTGCTGTTGTTGTTGATTGCTTGGTGCTCCTCCTGTGGGTGTGTGTGTTGTTACTTGACCGCCGCTTGTTGAGTTTACTGAAAAATTTCGTATGTGGATTTGCGAAATATGTACATACATGAATGCAGAAATAAGTCTGTGAGAAAAATCTTTAGTTCAAGAGGTCCTAAAGAGCTGTGGAAACACTTTTTGATGGAAAAATTGCGAGGTTATGCTACAAATTGGTAACTACATAGATGTGACATAGGAACACAGCTAGAAAAGGCGCTTGGATTATGTTTTTCACAATACACAACCCATCTTTACATGCTTAAGGGCTACTTGGAAATAGCGTAGTGGAGTATCTTCGAAATAATCGGTCCACTGTGTGTGCAAGTTGCAAGTGGCTACAAAATTCCGTTGATTTTTGGCAATTTTTTTTTGTTGACGGTGTTGTGCATTTTCTTCCATATAAAAAATTGTCGAACATACTTTGTATGGAAGAAAACGTCTGACACTGACAGCAAAAAAAAGTATCAAAAATCAACGGAATTTTTTAGAAAGTTCAGACTTACACTTGCTATACAAATCTGCATAATCAAAATTTGTCTAAAAAATTGTTTAAAAAGTTGAAAATTGTATGAAAATTTACTGAATTTTCCTGAGTTTTACACAAAGTTTAGAGATTCTATTTGTGTGTATTTTGTTGTAGTATGAACTTTATTTTTATAAAAAATTGGTTAAAAGAATTTAAAATAAAAAACTTTGCATACATTGTGAAAAAATCTATGTACTCGTATGTAGTCTTTTCTCCGCCACTGTACATATGAACTCAATACCTAGCACAGCACCAACTCAACTATCTGTAATGAGTTTGCAAGTTGCAATGCAAGAAATATATAACTTATTGCTGCGAGCTAGTAAAAACGCAAAGTTTTCCAGCTCGTAACTGCGGTATTTATTTTCAGCCTTTGAAAAAATATTTGGATTTTCAACATATGCGCGGTCCGCTTATGTCACTTTATGTCAGCTTAGCATGCGGGACTCACTCGGTGACAATACAACTCTTTTAGAAATCAACATTTTTTTAGAAATTTTTCATATACATATATGCAGTTATAGTCAATAAAACATACCTTCTTGTCCGGTTGATGGTGTTAGATTGTTATTCGTATTTGGCGAATTTGTTATTTCAGCTTTCAGGGATGGTAAATTAGCTGGTGGTCGCCTTGCGGACGGCACTTTGCCCAAACTTTGCATTCCATGTTTACGTGGCACTTGATTCTTTTGTGCAGATGGTTCAGCTGGTTCGCCCTAAAAAAATGTTGCAAGCAGCGATTAGCATTTATGTAAATAAAAACCAAAAACAAAAACTAAAAACGGAAAAGAAGTACAATTAGAGCAACACATAACATATGCAAGTGCCTTGAAACATATGTACATACACATGTATGTATGTTGCTTTGCATTAAACAAATAATAAACTTTGTGTATTTGAAATGGATATTTTAAATATTTATGAAATCTATAAAACTTACGCGACTATTTTTGTACATTCGATTTATATCGAGTGCTGAGAACTTGGGCTTGGCATTTCGCTCTCCCCTACTTCCCCCCAGTGTACTCATGCTGCCAGTAGATCCTCATTAGCGTTACCTCCCCCTTGCGCCGCACTCACTTCACCAGTACTACTTTGCAAGTGCTGCAGCTCGCTGCGCAGTTTTGTTTAGTTTTTTTTTTTTGTTTTCTTTTTTTGAAGCGGTGTTTGCCTCTGCGCTACAACTGTTTTGCTCTTGCTGTAATTGTAGTTGTACTCCGAACGCAATTGGTACGCAAAAGCGCTAATGTTAAAAGCTAGAGCTGACGATTTGGCAGTTTGTATCTGTACGTCGCTTTTTTTTCTGCCCGGCTGCGTTTATTGGTGTCGCACAAGCCGTCTTATGATGCACAAAACTGTCAAGTTTCTAATTTTTTATACTTTGTTACGCTTTTTCTTATATTCGCTTGCTTGCTTTTGCAATATGACAAAAGCTAGTGTTGTTGTTGCCTTCAATGATAGTTCTAAGCGCTACTTATATGTTTCCAGCAATTTCTTTACCTTTTTAAAGTGCGTGATTGCAAAGAGTGCACACAGTTCCTTCTAATTTTTTCTCTCCAAATTTCTTGTTTCTCGCCTTAGTCGTCGTGTATTTTGACTTATTTTTAATGCGTACTTTTGTTTATCCTGCTAATAGCAGCGTTTGATTGGTTGTTGCAATTTTAAATACCAAATCCTTAGTGCAAAAGATCAGAAGTGGGACGCCTTTTAGGCGCCGGAAACGGTGTATGCTTCGGAAGTGAATATCGAAAATACTATTGATTAGTTTTTTGAAGTGTTTGAAAAACAGGAGCGCGTTATCAGCACACTGGTTTCTATGAACGTTTGCTAGGCCTTTTTTTTTTTTGCTGTTGAATCAACTACGTGTCTGTGTTTTATTAGCTTTTTGTATAATCCACAACGTCTCACAACTACGACGAGTGCTGATCCGCACAG
>JAPVRG010101897.1:0-10059 GCA_029783565.1 Rhagoletis cerasi | reverse complement strand
GTAGTTGGCGCATATGGCGGGGTCGCCTTTCTTGTGGATTGGGCAGATCACACTTAAATTCCAGTCGTCGGGCATGCGTTCATCTGACCATATTCTGCATAAGAGTTGATGCATGCACCTTATCAGCTCTTCGCTGCCGTACTTGAATAGCTCAGCTGGCAGGCCGTCAGCTCCAGCAGCTTTGTTGTTTTTCAGCCGTGTAATCGCTATTCGTACTTCGTCATAGTCAGGCGGTGGGACATCGAATCCGTCGTCATCGACTGGGGGCTCGGGCTCTTCTTCTCCACTACTTTCAGTGCTGTTGCTATTATATAGAGTGGAAAAGTGTTCCCTCCATAATTTAAGTACGTTCTGGACATCGGTCTCTAGGTCGCCATGGTTGTTCTTACAGGAGTTCGCACTGGTCTTGAAACCTTCCGTAAGTCGCCTAGCTCTATGACCACTAACTATCATAACTATCATAACTATCTAATTATAAACCTTGGTAAAACACAAGCTATCTTTTTCACTAGAAAAATAAGTCATTGCTTCCTACCAGTGCATAACTATGATTCATAACTATCTAATTATAAACCTGCACTTGGTAAGAAGCAATGACTTATTTTTCTAGTGAAAAATATAGCTTGTGTTTTACCAATGTTTAATTTAGTTTTCCAACTATTCAGATAGCCAGCTATGCTTTGGAGTGCGCCCTGAGGTTTGGTTACAATTTCATTACCAAACTCATGTGAATAAAAGATGCCAATGTTGTCGTCAGCATACATGGCATACGAACAATCTTCAAACCTTGGAAAATCAGAACAATAAATGTTGTACAATAAAGGACCAAGTACCGATCCGTGGGGAACTCCAGCGGGCAGTTTGATGATGTCAAAGTATTCGTTATTCAAACATACGCAAAAGTATCGATTTTTTAAAAAGGTTTTTATAATTTTTATCAGAGGCAACGGGAATTGAAAAGTAACTAATTTGTGAATTAGTCCATTATGCCAGACTGAATCGAAAGCCTTCTCGACATCAAGTAACATTAAACCGGTTGATTTTTTGCTATCGAAATTAGATTTGACGTGCTTACAGATTCGTTTTATCTGATGAGTAGTGCTATGGAATTGCCTAAATCCGAATTGTTCGTTTGGTACGAAGTTATTTGTGGTTAAGAATAAAGATATCTTGTTTTTCATGATTTTTTCTAAAACCTTGCTTAAACTACTGAGCAGACTAATAGGGCGGTAACTATCGGCTGTGTTAGCCGGCTTTCCCGGCTTGCGTATAGGTATGATTTTAGCTGTTTTCCACGCGTGAGGGAAATATTGTAGTTTAAGACAGGAGTTAATCAAAAAAGTAAAATAAATCACGGCCACTTTAGGTAGGTGTCTAAGCATAATGTTTTTTATATCATCATGACTTGCAGACTTATTCAGCGGAGCGTGAAGCAAAAGGTTTTGGACATGATCTGGATCAACGTATTCAGATACAGGAGTATCTACTTTTTGTGAATTTAGTTGGTTTATTGTGGCCTGAACTGTGTTTGATATAATTGGTGCACCTAAATAATTTGAGTCCTTGTGGTTTTCCAGAAATTTATGTGCTAACAGGTTTGCTTTTTCGTGACTTAAGATAAGGGTCTTATTTGACTCACGTAGGGGAGGGATGTCTGAATGTTTTATTCGCATTATTTTGCAAATATTCAAAAATGGCTTACTTCTCTTTTCAATTGAACTAAGTTTTTTATTCCAGCTGGCATTTCTATACTCAAAGATCTTTTTGCGGATTTCCACAGAGTAGCGTGTTGATGCGTCGTGATCAGAGATCTGTCTATAACGACTCCATTGCATACGGTAATAGTTTGTTGTTTTTATTAAATCTAAAATGAATCTAGGAAGTTTAAGAAAGTTGGTTTTCGGAGCTCTAACAGGGACGGAGTATCGAACCGCTACATTTATTTTGTCAGGGAACATTTTTGTTTTTATCAATATCCTCCTGTGAACCAATTTGGTCAGGGTTGGTTGGTAAGGTACACAAAAAATTTTTTAAATAAGAACGATATGTCTTCCAGTTTGTCCTATGGTAATCCATTACAATGTTGTCAATGTGCTTGAAATTTAAATTAAGTAAAAATGTAACCGGTAGATGATCAGAATCAAATTTGTTTATCGTTAGTGGTTGAGATATATACATGGGTGTATTCGAGAGTACCAGGTCAATATTTGATGGTGTAAATCTACTAGATGAAGGTATATAAGTTGGGTCAATTGCGTACAGGACATTTATTGGGAAAAATGTGGTAAATTCATTTAGTATATTTCCCCAAGTATTTGCTCTCGAACAACCCCAGTTGCGATGCTTACTGTTGAAATCCCCACAAAAATATACTACCCATTCGAATTGAAAAGTTGTCTTAAGTCTTTTTTGTAATTGTTCTGGAGTTCCGAGGTATTTGTGCCACCCGGAAAGTAAGTACTGAAAAGTTTAAATGATTTATTGTCTGAGGAGTTCACTATAATTCCAATATTTTCAATAATTTTGGTATTAATATTTATGATATAAAAATTAATAGACTTTTTAACTAATATGGCAACACCACCACCTACTCCAATTTCCCTATCTCTACGCACACATACATAATCAGGATGATACAATTTATCAGACTGCTTTAACCACTTTTCTGAGAGCATACATATATCAACATTAGTTTTAGTTAAATAGTCAAAAAGTTCCATAAACTTATTTCGGAT
The DNA here is from genome assembly GCA_029783565.1 of Rhagoletis cerasi. Classification (NCBI taxonomy): domain Eukaryota; kingdom Metazoa; phylum Arthropoda; class Insecta; order Diptera; family Tephritidae; genus Rhagoletis; species Rhagoletis cerasi. The sequence continues at coordinate 7,324 of JAPVRG010101897.1, read as the reverse complement.
GCTGCGACAGTTCCAGAAAATTATTTTAAGCTGGGAGAAAGACATTACTTATTACTAGAGTAAAAAAACTTAATTGCTAATTGTGCGATAGCGTCAAATTGTTCATATTTACTTCTACATTCTCTTAGTTTTTGTATTAATTCAATAGCTAGTTCAGTGATTTCTCTCTCTGTGAACAAATTGTTGTTGTCACACACAGGCTCAGCGGTACCATCAACTGGGGAGCGCCACGCCAGCGCTTTTCCAGATTCAACCGCTCTTGTATTGTTTACGTGATGCGACTGATTTGCAGGGAGAGGTGGGAACTATGAGAGGCCGTAGTCCAAGTTCTTTTGAGTACTCATTTTAAACTAAAGCGATGAAAGAGGCGGACGAGAACTTTGCCGAGTGTATTTTTCTTTGATTCGTAAATACGCAGCTCGATTAGGACAAGTGATATCGTTTGACTTGTGATTGCTAATGCAGTTTGCACACCTGACTCTGTCGGAGACAATGCAGTCAGAAGTTTTGTGTTTCCCAGCGCAGTTGCCACAATTCGTCTTCACAAAGCAGCCGCGCTCGCCATGTCCAAACATTTGACAATTTCGACATTGAAACAATTTGTTTTTTATCCTCCGCTGGAAGTCCCACCGTATAATAATGCGGAAAAGAGATTTTACGTCACATTTGAGATCGTGCAACTTAACTGAGCCGCGTTCAAAGTATACAATGTAAAGAGTGTATTTGTAGTTTTCGAATGTTTTTGTAACGATTTTGACCTCTTTGCACTTCAATCCAAGAGAAACTAATTCACTTTTTACTTCATCCGTGGTTTTGTGTTCAAGGCCATAGAGGACAACTTTAAACGCCCTTTCATTTTTAAGGTCATGCGTATAGAATAGACAAGAGTTTTCGTCTTCAGCGTTATCGAGCGCTGCTTGTTTCGCAATTTTCTTATTTTCTTTTATGTCTATATTTGTTTTGATGGTTATTTAGTTACAGATGCATAAACAGGTCTGACTTGGTCAGCGGTAACACAACGACTGTGTTTGTTTGCATTAGTTTTTATAAATTTTATTTTTTCACTTTCCAACACATGAATTTGTACCTGTGCTCAGTAGAGTTACCATATTATTGAAGTTCCTGAACTCCACTGGGTGGGTCTGACGAAATAAGGGGTTCCATTAATTGCAAGTATTTTTGTTTTGTTATTGACTATTTTCAGTTTAAATCGCGAGTCATGTTTTTATTATGGCACGTACTTAGTGCTTGTTGTAGTGTTGTCAACATCGTCGCATCAATCAGTCAACCAAACAAAAAACCAAAAGGTCAAACCCCTCTAACTTAGCTCTCCGCGAAAATACCGCCACGGGAATAGACCTCTGCCTCTATCATAGGCTGTCTCATAAGCATGCATGTCCTTTTTTGTACCAAACCAGAAACTCTAAGCATTCTCGTCTATATATAGTAACGGTGCCTAATGGTAGCCATAAAATGCTAAGGAAGGAGTTCTCTATTTTAAAACCCGATATGGAGGTCGAAAACGAAGAAAATCAGGCTGACATACCGACCAAAACGTCGGTGCGCGTAGTGGCTGCTAAAAGAAAACACGCGGTTACCTCAGACTTGCATGTAAATACGAGGGTCACTAAATAAGATTTCGCAACACTAATGTTATTTGAGCCAATCAGACGTTTGCGTCGTAAAATTTGAAATTTGTTAGCATTGGGCACATTCAGAAGGCACAACAGCTAATTAACTGTTGTGATTGCATCTTCTGAACGCGTTGTTGTGTACTGCTGATCAACTCAACAGTCGAGTGTTTGATGATCGTAACATTGTTTTTGATTATTTGAGACAAAATGTTGAGTGCACCTTTGACAGTTAAATTTGACAGCTAATGCAGCAAGGCGTTCAGAAGGAGTAAAATTCCGCTCACTGTTTTCAATTGGTATAATGTAGGGATGGGCAGCAGAACAGCTTGCTCGCAGCAGCGCGGGCAAGCCGGTGCTGGATGCAGGGAAAAAATTTAAAACCGAAAGGGTAAGCAACAGGGATGTAAAACTAATACTTGAAATTGTACCTATTTGCGGAAAAAGTTGTACATTAAACAAATTTGGCTATAAAAACTTCGTTGGGAGGAATCTCTTCGAGCAGTTCGAGACAAAACGATGTTATAAAAAAGGTGAATCACTTTCCTTTTTATCTTAAAATAAGAAAGTTCTTTATGACAAGTTATTTGGCTACATTCCAGATGTACCTAAAATGGTGTGCTAGTACCGAATGTATTTTCAAATAAAAAAACGGCTGCAAAAGTAAAATTGCATATACAATTCCATCACTGGTAAGCAATAGCCGTATCCATGCGCGCACGCATGTGTTTGTAAAGAAAAGAGCGCTACGCTCAGTCACGAGCACGAACAGCACGGTTGCCATATGTGGAATTGCTTTGTTAAAATATTTCGGAATTTGGAGCTTAATGAAAACTTGATTTTATTACAAACTAGCTGACCCGGCGTGCTTCGCTACACCCTACATATTGAAAGATTTAATCCCCACATTTGGAAGAGACTGAACTTGGGCTTTGTTAATCGTCATCGCAAATGCCAATCGTACAGGAAACTGTAATAGCTTGAAAGGAATTCGATGCAGGAGTACATTCTCTCATTTATATTTTCCAGTTATAATTATAGCTTCGATTATATTATTCAACAATTGTTTTTATTGAAAGTCGAGTGCCATTACATAGCCTTAGTGGATCAATGTTAGGAACACATGAGGGGGAACGCCTGGCAACTCGAGGGACTTTAGAAATTCAACTGGGTAATTGACAACATCCTCGTCTTTCATGACACTATCAGTAGATTTTTACGTTACTGGTTCCCAATTTATTCTGTTCAGAATGACACTGTTAATAGAACTAACATCAATATTTTAGCAACCAACACTGTTCGTTCACATAACCGTTTTTCATCTCTGAAATTAATTTCAATATTGGGGAATACACAATTTATTAGTTCCTAAACCGGTTTTGTCAATTTGCAAAAATCAGGAGGAAAAGTGATTCAGTTGGTTGACCTATCAACTGGCATTTTTCCATTTCCTAAATCCAATAATTGTTTCGAAAATCTATGTATCTGCTGATGGGTTACGTTGTAGCACTACATGCATATTTGCTCTCAATTTTAATAATCGAACTTGTTACCAAAGCGTGGAAGTTTTGAGACATTCGTTTATCCCGTCAGCTGGCTAATAGAACTAATGCTCCTCCAAACAAATGCGTTTTATCTCGGAAATCTTGTAACGTACGGTCGAGAGCTTCAAAAGGCTTTTTTTAGCCATAGTACATTCATCCCACACTATGAATTTACACGTCTACAAAACTTTACCCATTCAGAAAAATTTAAGTTCAGTGGTAGTTTAAGCGCCGAATGCGCCGTTCTACCACCATCCAAAAGTGTTGCTGCTATACCTGAAGATGCAATGGCCAATGCTATATTTTTTTCCGAACGAAATCAAAAACGTCTATCCTGTTCCGCCGGGTGCATCAATAAAATACATTCCACCAGTTTGTTTTCCAATTGCTTCTAATACAATGTTATAAACAGGTCTCTGCTCACATTGCAATAGTGGTAAGTTTGCTTCGAGATATTTTTCCAAATCTCGCAGATTATAACTTCTTTCACGCCGCATATCGCGGTCATTAGCATCATTTTCTGTTCGAATAGGAGTCATCATACCAACTTAAATCAGCGTCTTGTTATTTATTTCCAAACATTTGTCTTCAAGCAAAATCAATGCCTCATTATTCATTGCATCGGAAAATTTTAATGTTTCGTCATTTGTGGTAATACATTCACTGTGCTGTATGTCTTCAGTTATATTGTCCCTGAATTTATTCCAGAGTTCTTTCGGTTTTTAGATACATAATTACTCGATTTCAATTCCAACTATAGAGAAAATCATGAATCAAATAACTTTCGTTTGCCTTATTAATATACGCTCAAAATTTGTTCCAGTGACACGTGTCAGACCAATTCCATAAAACTGTGAATACGGATTTTAGAGATATCTCGGCTCCATCGCCACCATCAGTCCAATATTCAAATAAATTGTTTATATTTATATGACTGATACGTGTTCTGACTTTCAATCAAATCGGACTGTAAATACGATTTTTTAAGATATCTCGACTCCTGCGCCACCTATCGGGATAATTTTCAGAGAACATTATTTCCATTCATAAGGGTCATACATGTTCTGAATTTGGATCAATTTGGACTGTAAATACAGTTTTTAGAGATATCTCGACACCTGCGCCACCTATCGCGATAATTGATAAAAGTGTTTCTATGGATAAGGATAATACATGTTCTGAATTCGGATCAAATCGGACGATTAATACGGATTTTAGAGATTTCCCGACTTCAGCGCCACCTACCGTAAATTTTTTTTGCCCTATGCATAATACACACCAGTACAAAGATATGCTATGAGTTTGAATTCAATCGGTTTAGTAATTTCCGAGTCTATAAAGGACATACAAACAGACACACACGGCATTTTTTATGCCCGAGCGCACTTGTGCACAAGGGTATATTAAGTTTGTTCACACAACGGTTGTTTGTAACAGCCTAAAGGAATCAAGATCGATATAAATTCTCAGAATGAAACGAGAAATCGATTAAGCCATGTCTGTCTGTCCGTCCGTCCGTCCGTCCGTGTACACGATAACTCGAGCAATAATCGAGATATCTTAATGAAATTTAGTATGTAGGTTGCCCTTTACCCAAGGTAGGTTGGTATTGAAAATGGGCGAAATCGGACAATAACCACGCCCACTTCCCATATAACGGTTTTTTCGAAAAATGCAAAAACTATGATATTTCAGTAACTACTGATGCTTATTGACTCAAATTTAGTATTTGCAATGATATATTAACGAGAAATAAGAATATTAAAATTTATATGTATATCTCGGTAACCGCTTTACCAATTTCTACTAAACTTGGCACAAGGGCTAAATTTGGTCCACCATTGGAAATGGTAGAAAATTTTTGAAATCGGACAATAACCACGCCTACCTCCCATATAACGGTAATTGGCAGAAATACAAAACCTGCGATATTTTAGTAACTGCTGAAGCTTATTGACTCAAAATTGGCATTTGTAATGATATATTATGGAGTAATACGAATATTATCAATTTTTGAAAAAGGGGCCTAGCCACGCCCACTTTTGGATATATATGTATATCTCGGTAACGGCTTTACCAACTTCTACCAAATTTAGCACAAGTATTAATCTTGGTCCAACAGAGAAACAGTTCGAAAATGTTTGAAATCGGACAATCACCACGCCCAATTTTTATATAACGGTAATTTACAGAAATACGAAATCTGTGATAAATCGATAACTACTGAAGCTAATTAACTCAAGATTTATGTTTGCAATAATTCCTTAACAAGAAGTACGATTACAACAAATTTTTGTGAAAATGGGCGTGGAACCGCCCACTTATGACTACGAGTATGTGTAACCGTTTTATCTGTTTCTCGGTATGATTAATATACTTGACACAAAATAGCAAGCTGCTAAATGTGTTTAAAATGGGGCTAAAATTACGCCCACTTTTCATATAAAGGAAAATTTCAGAAATATGAAAACTTCGATATTACGAAATTAAAAACGGCAATTTACTCAAATTTGATATTCACAACAATCTCTTAGCAAGAAGTAAGATATTTGTGGACTTTATGAAAATAGGCGTGACAGCGTCCACTTATGAATACGTAAGTTTATACCCGTAACCGTTTTATAAATTTCTACCAAACAAGCTAAATTACTTCTTTAAGTCTCACTAAACATATTGTCGATAATGTTTGAAAAAGGGAAAAAACCACCCCTGTTTACCACGTAACGGTAGGTTTCAGCATCGTAAAAAAAACGATGTTTCATTCACCCGAACTTAGACTTCTTTACTTGTTATATCTAATATACTAGCTGGCAGTGGTCGCGCGAGGCTTCGCCACGCGCGTCAAAATACGCAAAAAAGTCAAAATCTTAGTGTTTTGACTGTACTGTAGACTAACTTATTAGACAACATTCACTATTGGTCTCACCAAAGCAATTTTACTGAAAAATTATAATTCACAACTTCAGTATATTTAAATTTGAATTAACCAAGATATGCCTAAAGTTAAATTAAGTAAAAAATATTAAGTATTCTTGCGAATTTGTAGTTTTTACGGTAAAGTAGAACATTTTTAGTAGATAACTTTTTTAATTTTTTATTTGTTCTATGTTTAAACTTTCTTCATACTACATATTTTAAATTCAGTAATTGATGAAAACAGAAAAAATTTATGAGTGAAAAATTAAATAAAAATAAAATCCTCTTGGTGCCATTTGAAGCGGCGAACATGCTTGCAAACTGTTCAGCATGGGATTGTGTGCGGGCATGTTGTAATCAAACACATTTCATTTCCAGCAAGCACGTTGCACATTTTTCTTTGCTGCTTTGTGTTCTGCTCACGCTGAAAGCCGAAGCTAATAACGACTCTCGCATAAAATGGAATAAAAAATGTTAAGAAGGTTCTATGTTCTCATTTTTGTTGTTGGTGTTTCCGACAGGGTAGAAGTATGATGTAATGTGGAACGATTTTCCGTCATCCCTTGTCAATTTTGGTTTGGAGACAAACCGGTTTCGGCATTGTGCCATCTTCAGTGTCATTTTTCTTCTGAGTAGTTTCTGTTTGTCCGTCGCTATTTATAGCCGTGTTAAATCGTCGTTGGTTCTTAGTTAGGTACGTCTCAGCGGATTGTATTTTTTTAGTTCAACCAGTAGTTTTTGTTCTGTGTGTGCATCCTCAGGTAGAAGTCAGCTTGATTAATTGTTGCATGGATTCGCAGGTAGGTAAAAATCAGTTATTTTCTTCCTCTTCGTTTCTGTAGTTTGGACCTGCGTTCTATTGTTTATGGTATTTTCTGGGTTTCTGTCCTGTTTTGCGTATATTAGCTTGAGTGGTTCGAATAATATATCAGATGCGGTGTTTATTTGCTCATTTATTATTTTTCCGACGAATGTCTTTTGTTTGTATATCTCCATATTCTCTAATACGTTTAGGCGTTGTCCTTTGTGCTGTACATGGAGAACTTTGGCTGTCTTTCCTATTTTCATTGGTGTATATTGGTTTTCTGCCATATGGTTTGCGAAGTTCGATTCCGGTGTGGTAGATGGTTTTAGCTTTTTTTGTTGTAGTCCCTTATGTGTTCACGATATATTGTTTTTATCTTGCGCCCTGTTTGTCCTATGTAACTATGTTGACATTCGCAAGTTAACTTA
>JAPVRG010101791.1:0-11606 GCA_029783565.1 Rhagoletis cerasi | reverse complement strand
CCGCTTGACAATCATATCACAAGAAGATCACCATGGATTTATGCACATAAAAATCAATCTAACTCATAAGCTGCTTAGCCAGCAAACGCGTGAAAAAAATTCAAAATTGACGATGTTCCTAGAAAACAAATTGGTAAGACCAGTCATGTTTATGTCGATGACGATGGGAAAGAAACTAAAAGAAGAGAGCTATATTCTACAAAAATTCCTGGAATAATAAACAGTTAAGTACAAAGATACAAGCAAATAAAAAACGGTTCGAACGCGACAAAAAATTGATTTTTTTTTTTAACTTCTTATTTAGGTTTGGACCGAGACCAAAAAACTTCGCCAACTGCCTCTCTCCTTTGCGGATTTGCGTCAGTTGTTCATCCCATAGTCCTTCCATTGTGTTCGTGGGCGCCCTTGCTTTCGTTGCCCACCCATGGGTGCTAAGTCGTAGGATCTTTTCATCGGAGCGTCGTCATCCATACGTACAACATGCCCAAGCTAGCGTAATCGTTGTGTTTTTATACGCAGTAGAGCGAATTTCGTCGGACGGAGCGATGCCGTCGGGTGATATTCGTCGAAAGATTTCGCCCAGTAACAGAACCGAAATGAAATTCACATCAGCGGATTAACAAATAAAAAATATAGAAATACAAAGGCGAAAAGGAAATTCCAAATTTCCCCTTTTTTCTCATAATAATCTGCTAGAAAAGTAAAGAAACAAAACAATTTTTCACTTACTACTGATTTTATCGACCGAATTTAAATTACGAAATTAGTGCCACGCATGATGAAATTGATTTCATTAATCTATTTGCAGTAGTTCTAGAATAACCTTGCGTAAAAGGCCCTACACACGCATTGATTTATCGGCCAACCAGTTGACCAACCGCTAGAAGTTGGTTGTAAATAAGCCGCGTGTAGGGAAGTTGGTCAACCTTCGTCGAGTTGTTCGTCAGGTTGGAGTAAAATCCAAAACTTTTGATTTTTGAGGCAGGTTGGTCAACTTGTTGCTCTGTGTGTAGACAAGTTGGCGACCCACAAAACTATTTCATTTATTTAAAGCCGCATCAACGTTCCCATGTGTTTTTTTCGGATCAGGGAAGCTTTTTGAAATGTATGCTCACTAACAAAAATTTAATATTAGGAAAAGAAGTTAGCAAATTGTTAATATCTTACTATGTCATGCACCGATTACTATAAAATTTTAGTACATGAAAGATAAAATATATAGCTGTTATTTTTTTGCTTTCGGTGTTCTACTTACAGGATATGCCCATATGTAGACTGGGTTTTACGAAACCTTTACGACGCAAATATGAGTCTGCAAAAAAGTCAAAGACTTTCAAACCCGATGTGGAGATCTTGGGACTTGTAGCATCACGAGGTGCTTTGTATCACAACCACATTTAGAGAATTTCGATCTCTCCTAGTGTTTGCAAGCTATTACAGATGCTTCATTAAGAATTTTGCTACCATATCGAAACCACTAACCGAAAAGATAAAAGAAGTACATATCACTTCCGTGGGGTAACGTCGCGTGTTTTTATATAGGTTGTTTACGGCGAAATTTCATTGTAACTAAGCGTAATGAATTTCAAGTTAATCAGTATGAATCAGTAATTAATTTTTGCTTAATTCTCGCCGTCAAGTTCGTCTATACGAACACGCGACATTACCCCACGGGTACAGCGCAGTCAGCGTCGCCCAGGCCTGCTTATATCGCATAAAATATTTTCCATAATTTGCCACTATGTAAATCGTTGTACTCAACACTGAGCTACGAGCCAAAAGTTGCTTGGCAAATTTCCACAGTCTAACCTAATAAATTTGATAAAAGCGGATATAACGGACATCGACACATGACTACGTCGAAATTCATCACTGGGAAGCATGAAGTCTTAATTTTTTGTTACAGCTATTAAAATTATTACAAGTACTCCCAATTTGGATAATTTTCAAAGACTATCATTAAGACAGAACATTCTTATTGACCTGAATAAAAAACAATATTTTAGAATTAACTACAGAAACAGGTTCCCAAAAAAAAAGAGAAAGTAAACACACTTTACCCGCAAGAGACAATTTTTGCTAGGAATAAGCCAATTATGTGCGAAGAGCTTCATATGCTGCCAGACAGAAATTAATTTCGAAAATTCTATCAGAAAATAAGGCATAAATAACGAAAAAAGGCATTTTTCCCACGGATCAAACTATTGCGCCCGGGAAGGCGTCCATTTTGCGGGCTTTGGACTTGCCTTCCTCGTAACAGCAATTTTGAGGCAGCTTAAGGGTCTACCGATGTTAGCAGCAAGCTTCCTTTATCAAAACAAGGAAGACTGCAGCAAAAAACAGCAATTTAAGCAAGCCCACTTCAGCCAGCGTTCCCAGTCGTCGGTCGGGTCTTAAGGAAAAATAGTGGGAAGCCACGCCACTGCCCTTCAGGCGGATAACTTCAGGTCTAACCAACAAATCAACTTCAGTTTTAACCAACAAATATTCAATGGCGGGCGCAGATGGTAACGTCGGCGTCATATTCAGGCTAACTGAACTCGAAGTGCAGTTCGCAAAGCACTTGCCGATATTAAAACTGCAAAAAGAAATAGCGGGGTTGAAAAAAGGTGAGTTTCTTATTGCATCAGTTAGAAAATTTCTCGAATTCTGGCAGCGGGTGTGAGTGGATCGTTGCGTTATTGATTGCTAATTATTTTGTGTTCGTACCAGGGCCAAAGTGTGAGATATACCTGATTTGAGTGGCCTTAATTCCAAAAATTAACTTCACTTAAAAAATATATAGTTACGTAATATAAGGATACCGAAGTTGTAAAATGTAATTAAAATTACAACAATGTATTTATATTCTGTAACGGGCCTACGAATGTCGAACTTAAATTTTAGGAAAAAATTTGCTAACACCAGGCGCCTAAATGCATGTATGATACATGCTCCGGACAATGCTTCCGGGGGTTTTTGCGGACTCTGCATGGCTTACGACCGTGCAGGGGTCGTATTACCTATAGTTACCATTGGCCACAGTGCCATACTCAATAAATTTTTTTTTTATATATGTAAATACATACGTACATGCAAACAAACTGGTCTCCCCTCTCACTGAGTTATTCAATTATAAAAATTTATTGACGGCTGAGAATTAGTAAAAGACGTACTAATCTAACATAACTTGAAGGAAAACCTGACATTTGAAACGCTACTGGAGTAGTGTTTACATATCCAAAAAAAAATTTTTTGAGTTTCGAAAGCTGTTTGTAGGGCAGTGGAAAAGCTTTTGGCGATTTTTTTTTTGTATATACATAAAAACAAGTGTGATTATGAGAATAAAACTTGGTTTTGCTTGATTTACAAAAAGCAAAGGTAAAGTTTCCTTGCGATTATTTTCGTGATCACATTTGTGTAAATCTTTTTGGAAAAATATTGTTTTTTAAGGCTGTATTTTCTAAACACGGGCGAGTACGCAGCTATAATTGACATTAAAAGAAGCGTGAGTGTTGTGTATAAGGATCAATAAAAAAAAATGCAGCGGTTCACATCCTCAATTTGTTCGTTAAAAATTTAGAATGTCTTGGGAAATTACCAACAATCAAGTGCCCAAAAATTTGCGCAACGCAGAGAGTTCTATGAGGTCTAATTTTGAGGATATACTATTGTAGTTATTTTTGGAATATGGCCTTTTGGAAAACACAACAAGCCGTCTAAAGTAACTGTAAATTCGATTTTGGGGGTTGCTGATTACGAATCTGGAGCCTTATTTTAAAAATTAAAAAGGCGGTTCCATATTGTATCTACTATTTATCACGGAAAAGGTAACATCGAACGCCACATACATGGCGTATGAGTGACATTCTTACTAACATGTTACTCATACGACATGTACGTAAGTTCGATTTTAGCTTTTCCGTGAAATGGTAGTCGCAATATGTATCCGCCACATTTAATTTTAAAAATCTGACTTCAGACTCGTAATCAGCGACCTTAGGAGATCCGATTGTAGTTCTAAGCGAATCTAATCGATTTTAATTTTTTGGCCGCCGTATTGGATCCGCCATTTTGAATTTTGCCAATCCTGCTTCAGATTCGTAATCAGCATTTTTTGGTGTTCTTTAAAAAATAGTCAATAATAAAAAATGTTTGAAGTCTCCTGAAGATAAAAAAAATGTGTCGATTGAAAAATTTTGATTTACAGGTATTACAACCATTTCTAAAAAATAGTGTTTTTCCCCCATATAAAGTACATGGAAAACTTCATGGATTTTCAGGCAGTTATAAATATAATTTTTTTTTAACAAAAAAATACTGGTATTTTTTTATTCCATCTAGAAAAAAGCTAGGAGGTGAGAGCTTAACATTTTAAAATTTTTTTGTGTACCACGCTACTGGACATACATATTACAAAGCCTATCTTAGAAAGATTAACATTCTAAGCTTTGATCGGTGACTGACAACTATACCTACCAAACCTTTTACTGTAGAAGTCTCGCTAGTATTAGAAAAGAAATTGATGCTTTCAAAAGTGCAACCTGCTTTGAAGAAATAATTCAAAACTACAATCTAGCCAAGATCGCAAAAGCGTTCAAGCTTTTAAAATTTCCTTTTAACTGGTAACCCATTTGTTTTTCCTTGTATGTTTCCAACTTTGAATAAGTACACGTACACGATTCCACCTATAAACCTCAGCCTTTATATCCCGCCATCGGAGAAAAGTAACTGCTGCCTAAAAGTTACTAAGTATGGTCCCGGCATCCATACTCGCCTTTTACGTACCATTTACGTATCGAGAAGCAAAGGAAGCAAAAACTCATACAAGCAGTTTTGGACATTAAGCTCAAGCCTACATTGTCTGCTAGCGAGGAACAAGCATAACAGAAGAACGTGCACGAGGTTTTGGCCAAAAGGATACTACTAAGGGTACTCAGCCGAGCAACGTTGGAAACAATTTGGAGTTTCACTCGTGTAACATTGAATACCGCATACTTAGAGGAACAACCTGACTTATAGGGACTATTGAGACCATTGTCATTTCACCAGAGCTCAAAGAAAAATAAATAAAAATTTACGGGAACTGTAATAACCGGTTAAAAACAATTTTGTTACCAGCACAGAATAGAACTTTAAATGAAAACTTCAAAGCAGGGACCCAAAATAATTGATATTTTGATTTTTTCTGATATGATGATCTTTATTTGGAAGATCTAACTTTTTCGATAATATTTAATGTTAATTTGTCAATTTATTTCCATATTTAATTTCAATTTTGTGATTTAAATTTTTTCGATCAAAAGTATTCGTTGTTTTGGTTTTTTTTTAATTTTCGATTATACTTGCATTCTTATGACCGCTTTAAACCGTTATGATCTGAAAAAATCACATCTGAAATATATATTTATAACATGATCAAAAAATACAAATTCAAAAGAACGATCAAGTATGATTAGCGCTGGCATCTTTTCTCTGGACGAAAAAACAGTATATTTCACCTAAAATAGTAAGTGAAATAAAAAAAAAACAGTATTTTTCGCAGTATGAATTTTACTCAATGAAACTAACAAAAAAAAGAGAAAACAAATTAAACATAATCTGAATCGTCTTCGCTTTTAATTTCCGTTTATCTTTTTCGCTATTGTTTGTAGGTAAAGAGTTAAAGCTGGAATTATTTCTTAGTATTTACATACATATTTGGGAAAGAAACAGTATGACTTTCTGGAGCTTGAAAACAGTATTAATACCAGCGTTAAGTACGATCGAAAAATAAAAATTATAAAAAACGATTCAATTTCATCGAAAAAATAGAAATCCCATTTTAAAGTTTAAATTATGAGTTTAGTTGTATTTAAAATAGTTGCGATCTCTGCTTTAAGGACTTCTTTTCGATTTGCAGACTTTTTTCTTCCATATAAATATCCAAAACTCTCCTCACCCCAATAGCGATGTTCTTAAAATAAATTGGGGGTTTTGCGTTAAGTTTTGCAATAAAATTAACACTTTTTTGCAGCAATGCTTGAACTAGGCTTGGGAGTTATGTACGGATTTTTTAAGTATAAAAAAAAATGGATATCAACCGGATATCCATATTTTATCCGTATACACTAATATCCGGATATCTGAATATACGAATAGTCTTAGCGCAAGTTTCAACTAATGGTTCGTGAGATCTCGCGTGAACGAGTTTTAAATTTAATTAGATTTCAGTATAAATATCAGCGAAAACTGCAAACTCTAGATGCGAAAACACACACAAACCAATACACAGATATTTCCGCATAACGCCTACAGCCAACCAGCAATGAAATTAAATGCAAAGCTTTTTACTATGTTTTAAATATGACTTTAATTAGTTAAAAGATAATTATTTTACACAAAAACATAAAATACTACATGTTACGCATCGAACGGGATACAGTCTAGTCGCAAAATAGTACATACGAACACACACACATATATGTATACAGTATTCATATAATGTATGTGTGGATGTATAACATTGGAGCCTGTTGAGGGACATTACTCCCCTTCAGCGTCGGGATCTGGGCGGCTTAGAATTTCCTGACAGAGAGCAATGTAATCCTGTGAAGTTAAGTAAAAAAGATTTAACGCATTTTAACAAAAATATTTACTGAGTTTCAATAAAAAAGTTTGTAACAAGGAACACAAGTCTTTATATTAAAAACATTTCACTTACATGGGGAGAGCAGACAACATTGAGATGTGCATACATAGCCGAGATTTCCTAGAACATAGCACACCAAGACATAATTGACTGCATACATACATATATACATACATTCACATATACATACATATGTATGTACGCGAACATATATGTAGGTGTGTTCTTCGAAGGAATTCTGTGTCCATTAGAAAATGAAAACACACAAGTCTAATGTTACTTTCGGTGGGATCCAAGTGAAAGTTGGGTGTCTCCTATAAACTATGAAAATAAATACTTAAGAAAATTACATTTTTATATCTTATTATTGGCAGTGCGAGAATTAAAGCTTTGAACAGCTTATTAGCATAATGCTCATATGCATGTTTGGAGTGACAAAAACTCATGGAATCGGTTTGCATTTCCGAAATCAAGCCAATAGTTAACTGATTTTCTGTCGCAGCGTTAAAAACAAAATTGCTTGTCAACTTCACCGAAGAATAACTACTAGAATCACCTCAGAAAATACCCTGCATTCATTTTTTATGGCAAGATTTAAGACATCTGTGGCTTCAACTATGCTGAGCGCATAAGTAAAATGCTTTTCTAGCTATTCGGGACATTGTTCCACGTGTATCGATGCGAAACATTTCATTCTTAAAATATCATGGATGCATCAAAGAAATTACTTTTATAGCGATTCTTGCCATACAACAACACGAGAAAATTTTTTTTAACAATTATTACACATCATATTTCAAACACAAAATAATGATTTCCTAACACATAACGATTTTAGAATGGCGAAGTTATATTTTTACCTAAGAGAAATAATTCCAATTACTTTTTGTTCGAATTAAAATTACTTTGTATTACGCGCTTGCATTTAAAATCATTATTTTCTAATATTACAATTTATTCATCATTCAAAAATACATTAACAGAATGCAAATTGATGTAAGCGGGTTATGTTTTCTAATTCCTACCAGAGGAGAGTTGTATACAAAAACTAAAAACTACAGCGTAATAGAAAAAGGGCTAGATTATTTGTATTGAATTTCTTCACTTTTATGATAATTTGTGTAGAAAAGATTGTATGAGGTGAATAATGACTAACGGATATTTTTCACATGCTTCAACAGTATAAAAGTTCAATATTAGGACATGTACATAGGAAGTTGACTGAGATAGTTAATATGTGAGTTTGTATTTCTCTAATACGTATTTTTGTGAATGTTTATAATGAAATCTGATATTTTTAACGTAGTATATGGTGAAGGCGACCGCTGTGTAAAATTCAATACATGTTGTGCTGCTTGGTTTAAGTATCGCAGTTTCTAATGTTTGTGTGTGTTTTTGGCTGCCTTTCAATTGTTTTTATAAACAAAATGAATTTCCATTTCGATCTCTACATTTTTAAGTTTGCTTGAGTTGTCTGTGGTTTATAATTCTTAATTTTTATTAATTTTTCTGTTGTTTAATGTAAAAGTTTTTATAAAATATGATGTTCAATGCAATAATTATGAGAAAAATCAAAAATAAAAAGAAAAAAGGAAAACGATATTAAAGTTTAATTGGTTGGTGAGCAAAGAAATTTCATTTTAAATTTACCGCTCGTAGTGGCATTTTAAAGTTAGCTGCTGCCTGCAGTTGAATTTGATAAGCTAAGCTATGAATTTTGAAGCCATAAAGTCTGTAAAAAAATACACAAGAGATATTATTAAACAAATTGTATAAACATATATCGATGGTCTTCTGGAAAATAACGACAGAACTCAAAAAAATTTCCGTCGATTTTTTGGCATAAATCAATTCGTAGGATTTATCTTCAATTGATGCAAATTTTTTTCTTCATAACTATATTCTTTAATTAGAAAACTACTGTTATACATTTTTTGATTGCATCGAATCTGTACGATCGACAAGCAGCTATATTTCCGGATTAATTTTTGATTTGTGTCGTTATTGCAGAGGACCATCGATATGTATGTATATGTATATAAAAACGTACACGCTATTATATATATACTATGTACTAGATTTATATCCTACATATATGTATATATAATGAATATTTCTAAGCTAATATGATTCACAATCATCTATCTCCTTTATTCGAACTTCATCTCTTCTACATACACGTTATCTTTTATAATATACAGGCAGGCTCCCATTTTCGGATTTTTCGATTTAATTTCCAAAACTAAATTTTACTTACTTATAAACTCGTAAATCGAAAGTTTTCAAATCGGAATGTAATTTTTTATTAAATAACAATGTTGGGTTTTGTAATTAGAAATGGGAGCCGGCTGAAGATTTTAAAACGAAAAATTTTAAGTATATATAACATATAATCTTAACAGCACTTAAGCTCGATAAGTCGAATAACACCATAACTATCTTGCTATTAGTTTATTAATGACTTATGGGATCTCTATTAGAGCTTCCGCTGTGCTTTTTATAATTACGCGCTTCACTTGAATGGGTTCATTTTTTTCTTCAAGCACTGAGCTTATATCATTCCTCGTAGTCATCGGAAGATTCGTTTTAAGCTTTATTTCGAAGAATGATCGATACTGAAGAAAAGTGATAAAAAATAAGAAAATATCTTGCATAGTGTGCAGTTATGCAGCTATTTTTTTAAACAACACTAAGAATTTGCATTTTTTACAGGGTGAACAGGGTTATAACTTTGTTCGCGTAAGCAATGTACGTACATACCAAAATGAAAAGAGGAACCTATTAACCCGTTCCTGCCTGTTTGTGTCCTGTTCCTGTCCATGTGTGCAGCAGATAACTCTAGCGAAGTTCGGGTTATCTCAGTGCCCTCGAAATTCTTGTGTAAGTTGGGAAAAGCAGTATTGCATCGATACACTTCATATTACTTAAGACGTTGGAAATCTAAAAAATTGGACAATATGGACCCATAACGGCATTTCTCAAAAATGCGCAATAAATGAGACATTTTATGAATATGTGTGTCGGGTATATGAAGTTCGGGTTTGCCAAAACTTAAGACTTCTTTACTTGTTGACTTAAAAACACAAAAAATATAAATTTCTACCTACAAAAGCATACCGTTTACTTTAATTCAACTGTTTTATACTATTGAAATTCACCGATCGGTGTTTCTAAAACCCAGAATTTTTGAAATTTGGTTAATTATCTTTCTCAATCTTTTTTTTAGTTAAGGTGTTAATCGTTGTTTTTCCTTTCAAACTGAAAATTCGGTCTTTATAATTGCCAGCAGTTTAACATAATTATTTTGTATATTTTCTAGATAAGATTTAAAATTTATGGCGTACTAAAAACCAGGGCGCGAGAACAAAAGGTATGATCGATACTAAATGTCTTTCTCCTACTTCTGTTCCCAAGAACGCTTATAAACCCAAACCGAAATGGGAACAAAACTTTCGAGAGTGCTTTCGCAAGAACGAAAATGACAATAAACCTGTCGCGAACGTTCTCAACGGGAATTATATAAGAACGACCCCCTGGGAAACGTCCCCAAAGAGAACAAAATGCGAACAATCCTTTCGGGAACATTTTTAAGAGAACAAAATTGGAACAAAAGTCTCCGGAAAGTTCTAGCAAAGAACAAAACAGGAAAACAAAGTTTCAGGAACTTTCTCTAGAAGAGCATTTTGCGAACTAAAGTCTCCGAAAACTTCTGGCAAGGAAAAAAAAAACGGTAACAGAAGTTTCAGGAACTTTCTCTTGAAGAACAATTTGGGAGCTAAAGTCGCCTTCAAAGTACCCAATTTGAACCACATACCAGAGAATTCTCCGCTGGTATGGCTCGTACGTGTTCCAGCATGGCCTTCTCCAACTTTCTTACTGGTTGAAGAATTCGCTTGAGAACTGACTGTGTCTCCATCAAAATCTTGAAAAGCTTTTTCCTTTTTGATCCTAACGGAAACGTTCATAAACTTTTTGTTCTTCACGGAAACGTTCCCGAACACTTTGTTTTCATTTCGTTCTTTTTTAGAACGTCCCCGAGTTTTGTTCACGTTTTGTTCTTCACGAAAACGTTCCGAAACGTTTTGTTCCCAGTTTGTTCCCGTTCAAACTGTTCTCAATATTTTTGTTTCCGTTTGGTTCTTTTGTTAGAACGTTCTTGACATTCATTTGGTTCCGTGCAGAACTAAACCAAAACTGGAACGCGTTCTCGGTCCCTGCTAAAAACTTCAGAGTGACTACTGAATTTTTTTTGCTGATCTGGTAGCTAAAGCTAAGCAAAATTGATTGTGAAAACGATTGAAAATATTGTCGTGGACTGTTAAGAACAAAACGCAATTCAAAAAAGAGAAATTTGTTTGTGAATCGTAGTTTGTTTTTGTACAAATATGTATAATGTTTTATTATGTATGTATATGGGTCATTCCACACAATATTTACACCTCAATATTTTTTTTGGGGAGAAATATTTTTTTTTACATTCGTTATAGAAAAAAAGAAGACACCTATTTTTTTATTTTGTCATGATATTCGAAAATCTCGAAAAAAACCCGAAATTTTGAACTTAATCCCAACGGTTTTTTTCCCTCCATTCCCGCCCAACCGACACGAGGGGCGCAGTCCGCATGACGTACGGAACTTTTTTTTTTTTGTGGTGCCGAGTCGTGGAAACAGGAGTTAATAAACTATTTGTCGCAGAAAATCAGTTAAGGTATCGAAATGTGCGTAATTTACTCGGCTTTCCATGAGAGTGTGAGTTAGATTAAAATAAAAAAAAATTTGCATTAAAAAATTGAATTTTTTTATTTTTTTTATTAACTTCAACAATTTATTGAGCTTGAGGCCGTTTTAAATGAAAATTCTTGTGGAAAAAACAACAATTTCCATTTTGGTAGGAATTTTAGCTGCTATTTCGGAGATCACCACATCTCCTCATCAGACTCCTTTTTTTTATTAACTTCACCATGTTCGATTTTTTTCAGCCTGAATAGTTCTCAAA
>JAPVRG010101774.1:0-12200 GCA_029783565.1 Rhagoletis cerasi | reverse complement strand
TTTGTGTTGGCCTTAGCGTTGCCAAATTTTGGCTATGTGGCGGCTGCAATTAAATTCAACGCCAACGCAACGCCAAAGTTGTATGTAAACCGGCCTCTATTCTTTGTTTACCCAAATTTTCTCATGTCTACATATACATAAATGCATATGTATATATATACTTGAACAACAGGCCACAAATAAATTTTTTCATTAAGGATTATATTTCATTCAGGTATACATCATAACTGCTACAAGCAGCAAAATATTTTGGGGGTGTTAAAAAGTGCTTAGTTGTTTTTTGTTTCTGCGGCACAAACGATTATACTATTTTCTTTAATTATTTTATATATCGGCGGTCTAGAGTGTAAACCTGCTAAATCCGTTTTTTAGCAAAATTGAACTTTTGATGCAGTTCGAAGGAGGAGGAGATTCCGCAGTTGGCAAGCAAAAAAAAATACTTAAATATAAAAATATAAATGTCAAAAATTTTTTGATGAGTTTAGCTGCTAAGTACAATCAGTTCAAATTCAACTGCTAAATCGAACATATTATGCTTCTGTCGCTCGATTATTGTTCTATGTTAGAGTATTACTTTATGCGTTTAAGCCAAGGTAATAGCCAGCGAAGAAGCTTTAATTTTTGATATTTCAAGGAAATTGTGGCCCGCAAACCATAACCTGAAGGGTTCATTGCTACGGGTACTAGCAATTATTTAAATAATTTGAATGGTTTCTGTGCTTTTACAGATGAATGTTATTACAGCTGAAGTGAGTGATCAGTATTGTTACTTGTGGAACGAAACAGAAGAAGGATTAAATGGACAAGAGTTTGCCAGTGTGTGGGTAGATTTGATAGAAAAAAATGTAGTGCCAAATAATAGTTCCGCGGAGCCAATAACAGCAATTTTTTGTAGCGACGGATGCACATGTCAAACGCGCAACTGTGTTATGGCTAATGCTTTGTTATCCACAGCTATAAATAACAATATCATTATTGAGCAAACGTTTCTTGAAGTAGGCCATACCCAGATGGAAGCTGATTGTATCCATTTCACTATCGAACGAGCTCTTAAGAAAAGATATATCCATGTTCCTGCAGAATACGTTGAGGTATGTAGATCAGCTAGAAAAAATTCAAAACCATATGACGTAACTTATCTTAGTTACACGTTCTTTAAAAGTCTTAACACAGTTCAATTCTTTAATAGGATTCGTCCCGGTCGCGGCAAAGGTGCTGCTAAAGTAATTGATATACAAGCCCTACGGTATAACCAAGTGGCGACATACATTTCAAACTAAGATTCTCTAACAAATGGCAAGTAATACTGCAAAGAAAATCCCCAGTAGCTGTTTCCTTGCCGTTTTCTCCCGTTCCGAATTTACACGAGAGTAGGCGTACGATTTCTCGCAGAAAGTATGAAGATCTCCAGTATTTGAAACGATTACTTCCTGAAGATTACCACACCTACTATCACAATTAACTCATGATTGAATATTATGTATCATACTTTCTGACATTATTGAGTTCCTACTTAAATTATCTTATATGTGGACTTTGTACTATTAATTTGAGAGAGGAATACTTCACGTATAGTTACTAATATATGTATTATAAATAGCCCAAACGCTCCAGCCCTCAAAGTATTCGACTCGAAGCCCGCTGGTGGTAGTAGAGGAAGAGGGAGACCTCCTCTGCGTTGGAAAGACCAGGTGGAGCAGGACTTGGCTTCACTTGGCATTTCCAATTGGCGTCAGTTCGCACAGAAGCGAAACAACTGGTGGGCTTTGTTGGACTCGGTCTAAATCGCTTAGGCAGACACAGCGTCAAACAAGAAGAAGAAACTGCCTATTTTTGTTGCAATAAATGGAAGAATAAATCTGTTGTATTGTTTTATATTTATGATTGTTTTTATCTATGGAATCCTATTTTAATTAATATTAAAATTGAGCTCGTAATCACAAAAAATAAAATAGAAACAATTTTATTCCTACAAGAAACCTGCTAAATCCACTTCAATTTTGAAAATACAAAAACTAAAACCTGCTAATAAAACCATAAAAACGTAATTTTTTTCATTCGTTTTGGATTAGGGTCATAGAACGTCGCGCGATTAACAAACTATATGCAGGATTTGCCCCTTAGACAGTTAAAGATATATTTAGTTTTTTGCCTCTACTGTAAAATATGTTTTTTGGTCGTTAGCAGGTTTACACTCTAAGGCGACGATATATTTATACATATGTATTATATGTATGTATATATTTATATATATAACTCTAAAAAATATTGAATTATATATGTAAATAAATTACATTTGTTGATTTAAATTCTGCCCTAATATAATATTCACATATTTATATGCATATATACATATATGTACATACATAATAATAATAATAATAATAATAGATTGGCGCTTACACATATGTTAGTGTTTGGCCGAGCTTCTCCTCCGATTTGTGGCGTGAGCCTTGATGTTGTCACACATTTACATACATACATATGTATATTAACATACTTTCGTACATATATTATAATCCATTGACATACATTCACACATTTTTGTGCACAAAAAGGCATGTGTTGTATAGTACACTAGGAGCGCTCTCGTCCCTCACTCGTCTTACCTAGCCGAGTGTGCATACAGAGGAGGCGAGTATCTCCTCAGCACTGCGAGCGAGGAAAAACACAGCAGCCTGCTCGTTTAACAGGAGCGCGTGCAAGCAAGCGGCGCTCGCTCTTTTGCCGAGGAAGCCAACCTTCTCGTGCCTCGCCTCATTGCTGCTACGAGTGCGTTCTGCGCGGGCCTCGTTGCCTGTGAGGCATTGAAGAGTAGTTTGCTCGCTCGCTAACTCGAACTCGGAGTTTTTGCCTTCCCTGAGCCTCGACATATAAACACAATTCATATGAAGGTGCCTGAGTTTAATATGGAAGTGCAAAGCAAACGCCCTCCCGTATGAAGGGAAGCACTGTCTTCGGCTATGCCGAAGGCTTCATACCTTTCATGAACATTAAAAACCTTAACTTCAACCTTCATTTCTATACTAAATTGATGCACACTGTGAACTACAGATATGGTGGAGTTATATCGCAAAAACTTATATCTGAACATTCCTTATAGATCACCGATCTTGATGATTTTCTCAGTAGACCTTAAGTAACCCACGAAATTGTTCGGGATTATATCTGAACAATGAGTTATATGCGGGCTATAGGTTGAAGTGGCCGCTGTGGTGTAGTGGTAAGCAGTGCGCGCTTCCACTCCGAAGGCCTGGGTTCAAGCCCTGGTCAGAGCAACGTCGAAAAAAAAATTTTGAAAAAAGGTGTTTTCTTAACAGCGGTCACCCCTCGGCAGGCAATGGCAAACCTCCGAGGGTACTTCTGCCATGAAAAAGCTTCTCACAAAAATACAATCGCCGTTCGGAGTCGGCGTTAAACTGTAGGTCCCTCCCCTTTGTGTGACAACATCAAGGCGCACGCCACAAATCGGAGGAGAAGCTCGGCCAAAACACTAACATATGTTTAAGCGCCAATCTATTATTATTATTATTATTAATGATCAGCAATTTCGGCATACGGAACTTTGTTTGCAGTTCTGATGAAGCAAAAGTATTGGTCGAGTCGTTAGGGGTATGTAATAACAGTGGATATAACCACGTTGATGACTGGCTCCGCTCAGTATCGAAAAGATAGCAAAAATTTTTACTAGTAATACTGACAAGCCTTCCTAAAAACTAATTTGCTATATGGAAGGGACATAAAACCTCTGCATTGCCCATTTGTGTAAAAAAAATAAAAAATTATATATTGATAATGTTACAAAATGCATTATAAAATTCTTTTTGAATTCTTGAGCTTGAATCAAATACAATTTTGTTTGCGATCAGAATAGAGCTAGACGTTGAATTGCTGATTTTATTAATCTGTGTTAAGATAAGTGCTTTCATAGAAACAATGTCCTTCAAAGTTAAGCCGCAATTTATATGTACATATATGGTTTTACTTTCATACATTAAAAACAGCAAAAATTGTTTCATATTTTAAATGTTATTGTACATCGGGTTATCCAATAAAAACTTGACAACTTTGATCTTTTATTGGGAGCGCACCCTCAAAGCGATCACGGAATTGTTAATGACACTAAAAACATTAAGTGAAAATAAAATGTTCATCATGGTAAAGTACAAGAACGAATAACGTTGACAAACAATTACTATTACTACTGAAATGCCGTGTCGGTGACTGCAATTTTAAGGGCGACTAGCAAATGCCCGCTTGCTTCGCTGCGCCTGATAAGAAATTTTGCGTTGGCTAATGCAAAAGTAGCGTTGAAAAGCCAAAACGGTTTTGTAAAGTAAAAATTCTTAGCATAGTTTAGGTTGACACGAGTGAAGAGTAGAACCCCATTCCCACATAGGCCAAGAATAGTAGCACTGGGCTTTAGCGATGGTCTGCCGCGGAAGATAAAGACTCGTTTGTTCCGTCTAGAACTTTGAGGAAATCTGAATGGCCAGTGATTCCTTTGATCAATGAACAGATTTTTTTGACTCTTACTGCAACAATAATGGCTGATCCGGGCAATTTCATTAAGCGGAGGCAGATGGAAGATCGTACTTCGGGTGTGTGTGGGTGTAGGACAAAGGTTCATTTACACAACTTTGCGCTTCTTTGTATGCATCTGAAAAGTAAATTAGAATAACATAAACAGAGCCAAAGCAGCAGACTTCAAGAAAGGGGTTTCTAAATATCTCGACTCCTGCGCCATCTATCCGGACCATTTTCTGCAAAGGTATCTTTTATCATGCAAGTAACATATATTTTAAATTTGAACGGTTCATAACTACGACTTTTATAAATAACTCGACTCCCGCGCCACCTAGCGGGTCTATTTTTCGCAAATACTTTTTTCATGAAGCAGGTAACTTACATTTTGAATTTGAACGAAATCGGTTCATTAATACGGTTTTTATAAATAACTCGACTCCAGCGCCACCTAGCGAGTCTATTTTTCGCATACGTTATTTTCAACACACGTTTTGAATTTGAACGAAATCGGTTCATAAATACGACTTTTATAAATAACTCGACCCCAGCGCCACGAGTTTTCTAGTAGCCTATAATAGGATCATGTATACAAGGTATAATCCCTGAAAATTTGACTGAAATATATCCAGTAGTTTTTGAGTTAACTGCGAACAACGAAAACGGCTATTATTTTATATATCGATGGTCCTCTGCAATAAGGACACAATTCAAAATTCAAAAAGTCAAAACCCTTACTACTGTTAAGTGTCTCATGTCCCTAATCCTTGTCTAATCCATGTCTGATCCTTACTAAAGTAAGTAGTAAGGATTACTAAAGCATTTAGTAAAGATAAGATATGGATAAGACAAGGATTAGAGACATGAGCCTCTTAAAAGTAGTAAGAGATTTTACTTTTTGAATTTTTAATTGTGTCGTTATTGCAGAGGACCATCGATATATAGATAACGCCAATTTTTTGTCGCCAACCTCGTCCAAGTGGAAAAGCAATTCATAACCTAGGGAAACATTATACATACGTCTATATTTCATTATTGCATATATTTCGTTGAATTTTTTGTTTGTGCACACAAGCGGTTTCTCCAGGTTGCAGAACAATTGCAAGAGAGCGAGCTTCGATTGATTTCAATACATGGCAAAACCAGTTGAAAATCATACCAATGCATGTCAGCGCAGGCTTTAAAAACGAAATAACTCATATTTAATACGTTCAAACCGAAAAAACTTATATATAAGCCCGTCTTTTCCGGAAACACAGAAAGGAGAATTCAACTTAGTAAGGGTTATAATTTCTAATCGTTGCCGAAGGCCGCCTCCGCAGAAAGGAGTTATGTGCAAAAATGCTGTAGATGCCTTAGCCGGAGTTAAATGCAGAAGAAATGTTATATACCTTTGTGAAGAGATGAGGGACTCTGCCCCTCTTGAGGAGCAAGGCAGAAAGGAGAATTTCACTTAGTAAGGCCGCCTATGCGGAAAAAATTGCGCCGAAATACTGTGGATAGCATAGCTGGTGCTGGTCCGACCAGGGTTATTTTTTACGTGTGTCAAGTTAGCACTACACTTTTCGAAATTGAAAAAATTCACTACGGCATTCTTCTTCTTGTTTAGCGCTGTAACCGCCTGCGCTATTTTGGCCGAGACCAACAAAGCACGCCAGTTGTTCGCTTCTGTGCCAACTGACGCCTATTGGAAATGCCAAGTGAAGCCAAGTCCTTCTCCACCTGGTCTTTCCAATGCAGAGGAGGCCTCTCTCTTCCTCTGCTACCACCAGCGGGCTTCGAGTCGAATACTTTCAGGGCTGGAGAGTCTGTGTCCATTCGAACGACATGACCAAGCCAGCGGAGCCGTTGTAATTTAGTTCGCTGCATAATGTCCATCTCGTTGTAAAGCTCGAACAGCTCATCGTTCCATCGTCTGCGGTACTCGCCGTCGCTAACGCGTAAAGGCCCGGTAATCTTTCGTAGAATCTTTCTCTCGAATACTCCAAGGGCCGCCTCTTCGGATGTTTTGATTGTCCATGCTTCTGCGCCATATACCAGCACGGGCATTTTGATCGACTTATATAGCGTGGTTTTCGTACGACGAGAAAGGACTTCACTTCTGAAATGCCTACTCTGTCCACAGTAGCATTTGTTGCCAAGAGTGATTCTCCGTTGGATTTCAAGGCTGAAATTAGTATCGGTATTAAAGTTGGTTCACAATTAAACGATCATGAAGGAGCTGCTGGTATTGCTCAACGTCATTTTACACAGTCGTATTAGTTTCGCGGAGATACCAAATTCAGACATCGCGGCGTATAGGCAACTTATAACATATGCTTAGAAGGCTGATCCCGCGGTAGTTGGCGCATATAGCGGTGTCGCCTTTTTTGTGGATTGGGCAGAGCACACTTAAATTTCAGCCGTCGGGCATGCGTTCATCTGACCATATTCTGCATAAGAGTTAACGTATGCACCTTATCAACTCCTCGCCGCCGTACTTGAATAGCTCAGCTGGCAAGCCGTCAGCTCATTCAAATCCCAAGCTTTGTTGTTTTTTAGCCGCGTGATTGCTATTCGAACCTCGTCATAGTCATCGACTGGGTTCTCAGGTTCGTCTTCTCCACTACTTTCAGCGCTGCTGCCACTCAACAGGGTGGAAAAGTGTTCCCTCCGTAGTTTAAGCACGTTGTGGACATCGGTCACTAGGTCGCCATGGTTGTTCTTACAGGAGTTCGCCCCGGTCTTGAAACCTTCCGTAAGTCGCCTAACTCTCAGGTAAGATTTTCTGGCGTTTTTCCTGACGGCCAGCATTACTTCTTCGGCGGCGGTACTCAATGAGCGGGAAATGTGATTACACTGTTCGCATATGTCGGTTTGTTGAAGAGTGCTCTCTGAGAGCAGGTGATTGAGTCGAGTGGCGAATGAATTGGCTGTCTGCTGTGATTGCAGCTTTTCGACATTGAGCTTTCGATGCATTGTTTGACGTACATTTTTTGCTGCACAGCTCATAGAAGAGCTCCAAGCGCTCATAGCAAGGATCCTTAAGTGCCTCGTCCTTCTCTTTCGTCTGGGCTTGGGCTCATATGAGCGAGATGTTCGAGATGTCGATATATCTCCGTACCAAGTTCCAGTGCTCTAGCACAAATACTTCCAGAGGTATGCAGTTGAAAAATTCAGTTTGTATGGCAGGTGCTACGCCCCCTTCCCCGATAACGTCCACTCTTGTGCATGAGTATGTGATTGTTTTCATGTATCTCCATACCAAATTCGGTTCGAATTCGGTTCGGTTTAACTTCGAAAAATCAAAATCCGATAGAATTTCGCGGCACCAAATAAAACAGTACTCGGTTTTCATTCCCGACAGAAACCAATTCCGAGCAGTATTCTGCGACATACCTGAATAATATAATAGATTGGCGCCTACACAATATGTTAGTATTTGGCCGAGCTTCTCCTCCGATTTATGGCGTGCGTTTTGATGTTACCCAAAGGGGAGGGACCAACAGTTTTACGCCGACTCCGAATGGCGAATGTATTTTTATGAGAAGCTGTTTTTCCCGACAGAAACATGTACACTCGGAGGTTTGCCATTGTCTCCCGAGGAGCGACTGCTATTAGAAAAAACTTATTTGATATTTATTTTTTGATATTGGTTGGAAGCTGGGCTCGAACCCAGGCCCTGCAGAATTATGAAAAATTTCACTTTTTTCAATTATGGTCGCTAGTAACAATAATAATTTTTATTTAAATCTGCACAAGTCTTATATTTTTGCAAAGAGCACATCAATACCTCTTGAACAGTAGGTTGCTGGCGTCTATTAGATGATTTTTTCAAAAGATATTGGCAAAAAACTGCGAAAAGTACCAAAAAACACGATTTTCGAAAAAAATCGATTCTTTGAAAAAAAATGGGTTTTGTTTTCATATTCATATTCAGCAACCCAAAGTGAGCCCAGAAAATACTTTTTTACAAAGGTTAATTTTTCGTGTAAACTAGTGTTATCTGCCATACAAAGTACATACATATGTATGGTCGAACATTTTTTTATACCCGAGCGCACTTGTGGACAAGGGTATTATAACTTTGTTCAAATAACGGTTGTTTGTAACAGCCTAAAGGAATCGAGATCGATATAGACACATGTATACCAAAATGCTCAGAATGAAAAGAGAAATCGATTAAGCCATGTCTATCTGTCTGTCTGTCCGTCGGTCCGTCCGTCCGCACGATAACTCGAGTAAAAATTTAGATATATCAACTAAACTTGGGATAAAAACGGATGGTATTGAAAATGGGCGAAATCGGACAATAACCACGCCTACCTCCCTTATAACGGTATGCAATTTGCAGAAATACAAAAAATGCGATATTTTAATAACTACTGCAGCTTATTGACTCAAAATTGATATTTGCAATGATATATTAACGAGTAATAAGATTAATATAAATTTTTGAAAAAGGGGAGTAGCCACGCCCACTTATGGATTTATATGTATATCTCGGTAACCGCTTTACCAATTTCTAGCAAACTTGGCACAAGTGTTAATCTTGGTCCAGCATAAGAAATGGTCGAAAATTTTTGAAATCAGACAATAACTACGCCCACTTTCCATATAACGGCAAATTACCGAAATTCGAAATCTGATATATCGGTAACTACTGAAGGTAATTTACTCAAATTTTATGTTTGCAATAATTCCTTAGCAAAGAGTCGATTATAACAAATTTTTGAGAAAATGGGCATTTCACCGCCCACTTAGGACTACGATGTGTATCTCGGTAACCGTTTTATCCATTTCTGCCAAACTCGGTATGCTTAATGTACTTGACACAAAAAAGCAGGCAGTTGTCTTAACAAGAAATAATATTTTTATGGACTTTGGGAAAAGGGGCGTGACACCGCCCACTTATGACTACATAAGTTTGTATCGGTAACCGCTTTATCGATTTCTACCAAACACAGCTAAGTTATTTCTTTAAGTTTAACTGAGCATATTATCGATAGTGTTTGAACATTAAATACCCGGCGCACGTATGAAACATCGTTTTTTCACGATGCTAAAACCTACCGTTACGTGGTAAATAGGGGTGTTTTTCCCTTTTTCAAACATTATCGATAATATGCTCAGTGAGACTTAAAGAAGTAATTTAGCTTGTTTGGCAGAAATTGATAAAACGGTTACGGATATAAACTTAAGTATTCATAAGTGGACGCTGTCACGCCTATTTTCATAAAGTCCATAAATATCTTACTTCTTGCTAAGAGACTGTTGTGAGTACCAAATTTGAGTAAATTACTGTTTTCAAATTTCAAAACATCGAAGTTTTCATATTTCTGAAATTTTCCTTTATATGAAAAGTGGGCGTAATTTTAGCCCGATTTTAAACATATTCAACAGCTTGCTATTTTGTGTCAAATAAATTAATCATACCGAGTTTGGTAGAAACAGATAAAACGGTTACACATAGCCGATTTATCACAGATTTCGTATTTCTGTAAATTACCGTTATATGAAAATTGGGCGTGGTTATTGTCCGATTTCAAAAATTTTCGAACTCTCTCTGTTGAACCAAGATTAATACTTTTGCTAAGTTTGGTAGAAATTGGTAAAGCCGTTACCGAGATATACATATATATCCAAAAGTGGGCGTGGCTACGCCCATTTTTCAAAAATTTATAATATTCTTATTACTCGTTAATATATCATTGCAAATATCAATTTTGAACCAATAAGCTTCAGTAGTTACTAAAATATGGCAGGTTTTGTATTTCTGCCAACTACCGGTATATAATGGAGGTAGGCGTGGTTATTGTCCGATTTCAAAAATTTTCCACCATTTCCTATGCTGGACCAACATTAACGCTTGTGCCAAGTTAAGTAGAAATTGGTAAAGCGGTTACCGAGATATACATGTAAATCCATTATGCAGGCTTAGATTATTTAAATTCCTAAATTATCCTTTTTTAATCCCTTGTCCTGTTTGGGCCAAATCTAGTAATTTAAATTTTTTCATTCAGGAATTTAAATAATCTAAGACTGCATAATACATAAATGGCATGTAATCAATGTACTCCTACAGTTTCGAGTGTTTCCATTCATCCCAGAATATTATATTGACCTCAAAAGGTAAGAACTCATTTTCTTACGTGTAATTCCTATGGGAAAACTAAAGGATCGATGCGGCACCTCTTAGAACTGTCCTAGAGAGGGGAGATTCATGGAGGATCATTACTATACCAAATGCTAAAATTTGAGTCTTGTGCCGGTCGCATCGCAGGATTTTTTTTGTTTTGACGCAGTCTAATATATATATATACTAATAGCACTCATACTCACTAAGTACTCATACTCACTAAGTACTCGTCTTTGTTCAAGCTTTTCCTCCAATTTGCGCTGTGCTTGATGTTGCCTCTAAACGACAGATGCGTTTTATGAAAAGCGTATTAATGATAAAAATATACTCGGAGGCTTGCCATTGCCTCCCGAAAAAAACTTTCTTATGTTGGTCTGATAAGGAATCGAAACATAGTCATACCACTTTGTCGCGGCGGCCCTCGCATCCTTCTTATGAAATGTTTGTTATTAGGATTTTCTCATGCCTACCGAGGGACGATTGCTTTTAGACATTATTTTATAATATTTTTGAACGTAATCCATTGGTGACAGTTAACAAGAGCAACGGAAATAACGTCAATTGACACTATTTCCCATACCCCTCCCACCGTGCGGTAACGCAGGTAGATTAATTTTTTGTATAATTTTTTATTTAAATTTTTATATATTTCTTACATTTTACATTTTTACCGGTTTGTCCAAAGACCAGTTAATCCTAGGCTAAACCGGTATATGCTATCGCATGTTGGTAGAACTATGTAGTTTGGCCTAGGCAAAACTAGTTGAGCCGCAAGATCGGGTTTGGCCGGTAACATATACATATGTAAGTTATTGGAAAATTTTTGCTGTGTTGCTGTTACTGAGCTGTTGCGCCTTCTGAACGTGCTCATTTATTATATTTCCAAATTTCTGTTGACTTTATTTCTCTTTTGAAAAGGTAATAAAGTCAATTGACTTTATTGCACATCACTCTGGGAAATAGCGTCAATTGAAGTTATTTCCGTTGATCTTGTTACCTGTCACCAATCCATAAGAAAACTAACTTTTTCTTGGATGTTGCACTGTTAGTCCGTATCTCTATTCATTCGGCCACGGAAGTTGTCATATCTACACTGTCCCTACTGGACATATCACCTACCGTTCACAAAGAACATACCGGCCTTAGTTCCGGTTCTTATGTATGAAAACGACCGGCAACTTTAACATGAGGTTGTCATTGGAGGTGACCAATTCCCAACATATAGAGACTTTTCGGACAGAACTGTGATAACCTGAGCGCGTGATTGTCAAGACCTCGTTTTTTTTTTGATCTCGTAGGTGTCGTACTTTTGCTGTTCAGTCAGATTTTGTCGGCCGAGTTAACGATTGTTGAATGCAAACAAAAATGAATTACCACCCCCTGCATCACCAGGATTGGGTCTAGTTGGGAAACCATTTTCTTCTATCAACTGACACGGTGGGATGAATTGCCACCGTTTGCCTGCCGACCATGGATATCTCTGTGACAGAAGAGGCTCCTGTGCCCCTGAGTTGTACCAAGAGCAAGATCCCTCAGTGCTGGTAAAACGTGGTTAACC
>JAPVRG010101729.1:0-10707 GCA_029783565.1 Rhagoletis cerasi | reverse complement strand
CTCACCAAGTTTCATGGTTTAATCTTCCAAACTGAGGGAGAAATGGCCATAAACCTCTTATCTGAACGATCGGTTGTATGGGAGATATATGCTATAGTGGCCCGATCCTACCAGCTCCGGTCTAATATAATACAAAAATACATCTCGATACCAAATTTCATCGAGATATCTCAAAAACTGAGGGACTAGTTTGCGTTCAAACAGACAGACGGACAGGACATGGCTTAATGAACTCAACTCGTCAACCTGATCATATCGGTATACTTATTGATGGGTCTATCTCTGCTCCTTCTGGTACTTACAATTTTTTAGGCTCGGACCAAAGTTAATATACCATTTCATGTTCATGAAAGGTATAATGAATCTCGGATTAATGAACTAGTTAAATGCAAAAGAATACCTTCATACACATCCTGCTTTTCATCATTTTGTTTTCCTTCTTGAGAGTTGAAGCATTAGTAACGAGATCTGCGGATTTCCGAATTTCGCACTTCACCACTTAGTTCCATTAATATATCTGGCACGCTCTTCGAATTTGAATTTAATTCATTATAGTCATTCGTTGGCTGAAGCTATTGTTGTTGCTTCGAGTGTATACCATTGTAAACAGAAGTCGATTTTCCATAGTTATTTGTACTGCTACTCAAATATGTAGAATTTACGTTCGAGGTATCTCACTGCATATACCTGGGACTGCAATATGCTGAAGTGGTGCCATTGTGAGTGGGTGCATATAAACAATTGTGATTATCATATGTTGCTACGGCGGTGTACTTTGTTGAGAGAATATTCATAGCCGCGGGGCTTTTATACAGTGCACCATAAGTCATTGAATATGAGTGTTGCTGCGTGGATGGTTGCTGATTTGATGAAGCCAAAGATGCACACGTCGGTGTGTTGCAATGTTTATATTTCCATCTACATATATGTATTGCCCGATGGATGATATGAAGTAGTTGAGCAGCTGTTTTAACACCTACATTTATGACCTCCAGGTCATGAATGTTCTAATAGAGTGCATTGTAGAAACGATTGGATCTCTCAGTTTTCACAGTCATTAACTGCAAATGTAAACCAAGTGTATGCACCGAAACACGAATATCGGCCAAATGTGCCAGCCGATAGATTGTATCTTGCATATCCATGCTAAGAATTTCACTTGAACCTTCTGCTGGCTTTGCCTACAAAATCCTGTAGGAACAATGCGGTGTGGAAAACAAAGACTGCAGTAGGATTATTGGCGCTAAAAGCTTCCCTGGTACACCAAAGAGCTTAAACACCTAAAAAATCGCTGCAATAAGGTCTATAAAAAATAGAAGGTCTCCAAAAGTAATGAACATCTTAAATTATACAAATGCCATTTAGCCGAATTTAGAAATCTCGATAAAATCCTTCACAGTAGATATATGCGTAATGTTGAGCATAATATAAACGTTAACCCCAAATCCTTTTGGAATTTCATTAAATACAAAAAATCAAAATCGAATATACCGTCCTCAATGTTTTTTAAGGAAAAGCATGCCTCTTCTCCTGATGAAATAGTTAGTTGAATTTTTTAGTGCCAACTTTGTCACTGAACTTGACGGTGGCCTGAATAGTGCTTGTTTTTTGGGCTCTCCTTTGTGTTTTAGTAGTTTGTGTGTCTCTGCGTGTGATGTTCAAAAGGCAATGGCAGTGCTCAAGGCTTCTGCACAAACTGATGCTGATGGCATGTCACCTTCTCTGTTAAAGAACTGCTGTGTTCTTATAAAACCCCTAACGATTATTTTTAATAAATCACTTTCATCTGGGGTATATCTTCAAGATTGGAAAAAACACATATTACACCAATCCTCAAAAGTGGAAATAAGGACGATGTTTCAAATTATAGACCAATCACGAAGTTGACAACTATTGCTAAACTATTTGAGTGTGTTGTTAAAGTTAAGCTAGATTTTGCTGTTTCAAGTATAACTTTCCCATCTCAGCATGGTTTTGTGCAGGGAAGATCTACTGTATCTAACCTCGCCATTTTTACTGAGCATTGTCTCGCTACTTTGAGGCTGGACTTCAAGTGGACACCATTTATACATACTTTGCGAAAGCGTTCGATAGGGTTTCTCATCAAATTTTACTTAACAAATTAGCAGCGTTAGGATTTCATTCTACTTTTCTCAAATGGATTGCGTCGTACCTATCTGGTAGGAGTAGTACAGTCGTTCTTAACAACAACAACAGGAGTTCCACGCAGTGTTTTAGGACCGCTTATTTTCGTTATCTTCATAAATGACTTAAGTACTTGCTTTTTACACTCTAAATTCCTGCTTTATGCGGATGATCTCAAAATCTATTCTATTATTTCGAAGGCTGAGGACTTAGCCTAACTGCAAACTGATATTGGTATGGTGCGCCCTTGGTGTGTGAGTAATCGGCTATATTTAAACGTTAAAAAATTTTACCATATAGTTTTTTCAAAAAAGTGTAACACTATAAACTCGTCTTATTAAATTTCTGGGTCAAAACTAGAGTCAGTTACTCAAGTTAAGGACTTGGGAGTGTTTGTTGACAATAAATTCCTATTTACAGATCATATAAATTATATAGTGGCCAATGGTTATGCTATGCTTGCGTTTGTTCGCCGAAATAGAACCTATTTTTCTGATCCCTACACACTCAAGAGTCTGTTAGATCTTGTCTAGAATATGCCTCCTTTATATGGCGGCCCTTTCAAATCACATATATGAATAGAATTGAGCGGATACAAAAAGTTTTTATTAAGTTTGCGTTGAGGTCGCTGAATTTCGAAGAACATCTTCCTTCATATAACTCTCGTTGCCTTCTTATCGATTTAGATTTACTCCATAGTAGAAGAAAATCTTTGTCTTGTTCTTTTGGCATCAATGTCTCGACAGATACTATTGACTGTGCTGAAATTTTAAGTAAAATTTGTTTCAATATTCCTGTTCGAAGTCTCAGGAATTTTGACATGTTTTATGTCCAACCCTGTAGATCCAATTATGCTCACAATGCACCAATCGCACGAACACTAAGGGAGCTTAATGAATTTAAAGATATTGATCTCTCACTTCCTGGAGTGGTGTAAAGAAACTCATTAAAATTTAGCCTTAGTCGTTAAACTTGCTTGTGCTTAATATTAAGGCATAGTTAGTAAGGATTATATATTCCATAATTGAATTAAATAAATAAATATATAAATAAATAAAAAGAAAAACAAATAGTCCAAGATAAATTGTTCATGTATTTATCATAATATAGTATAAGTAAATCAGTACTGCTAACTTTAATTATATTAAAAAGTGTTAACTAACATGGTTTATACTTGCCCTTGCAATAAGTAAAATCAGTGTTTCCTTTTTATGTACATACATGTAAATATAACCGGTTTGTGTAGAGCTTGTACGTTTGGTAAAACGTCTGTTTCTTCACTGAATGACAATGGAAGGGTATTTAAAATAAATAAATTATATTAATTTAAAGTAATAATGCATTTACTAAAACAATATCAAAATACCTTTAATAAATTATGCTAACCACACTTAGAGCTTGATTTTGAGGAAATTTTTGGAGCCCATTACACTCTGCTTGGCTTTTTGAACTTTGAGCCGCCTATTAAGGCTTCGCATTCGGAAGTAAATCCTGCATTTAGAAAACAATCGCTTCGCCTTTTCAGGAAGCTCAACTTCCGTACTTTTCTCTAACAGTCGTTTATGAATGTTTTTGCAATGAACTGTTTCAAGGCCATTAAGTTTGCAAAAAATGGCCTCGAGTATTTTTACGCCATCCAAAAAACTTGATGACGGCTTATGCAGGTACCCTATGGAAACTTGATCCACCCAGGTAAACGAATTTTCAGAGCTGCAGTGGTCTCTAAGATTGAGCTTTTTGATAAAGTATCCTGAAACGTATTCCAAGGCGTCCTCTTGCAGAATGCCACAGTCGTCTGGGTTGGAAGTGCTCAGTGTGTCGATCATTTCGGAGTTTTCCTATGTCAGCCATGGGATCTGAAAAATTTTCGTCTTTAACTAATTCTTCACAGCAGCCTGACTTTGCAGCAGACACATGTAAATGGTTTGAAGAGGGGTCCCCTGACATCGACATCGTCTGCGTGTCCGAAAAGCTCAGCTAATTTCCTGTTCCTTGTAAACACTCCGAGTTCCGTGCTAAAAAGAAACAGTCATGTAATCTGTATTTAATAATCGACGTGAATATTGGGTGGTCATTTAGTCCACCTTTGCTACGAATAGCACCAAAAAAGTGCTCTACCACGTCCTGGTTCAGCTTATACGTTAAAATGTATTCCACGTTTGAAACTTTACGTACATATTCGAATAGTAATACCAACGCCGTCTTCGACATAAGGATGCCTCTTTGGAAATACTCTAACCCATTCTTGTTGAGAATGATATGCAACTGCATGAAATCATTCATTCTTTCTAAAATCTCTAACTGCTTTGAAAGGGCCCTTACAAATGGTTCCTTTAGTTTTAATAGAATTGTAATTGAAATGGGTAAGTATACTTCTTAGTTCCCTGACAGATTAAATATACATTTCCAGGATAATTAAAGTTTTCCAAGATCGAATTAAGTACGTCGTACCAATCGTTTATAAGTTGTATCATATCTGCTGTCTCAGTGGGCTTATAAATGTCGAAACCTAATGAGTAGCAGCGCCTAATAGCACTAGCTGTGGTATGAGAAAATAGTTGCGCTGCAAGTTTTACTTTCTGTCGCCCTGAAACTTTGTTTATGTTGCATGAGCTTACGATAAAGAGATACAGGCAGGTTCTGCTATTCACTTCCGAGTGAATTTTAATCAAATTTGCTTTGAATTCAAATTGGCAGGGATTGCAATTCACTCGGCAGTGAATTGCAGAACCTGCCTGATAATTTTCATACCTATACCTTTTACTGAAATATGCTTGAATGCTGTTGAGACGTCAGATTTTGACGTATGTCTCAACAAATCAGAAATCATCTTCTTTATTAGATGCTGACCTTTCCATAACAATCCGCTGTCCAAATAATGGTTTCCCACGAGCTTAAGCAAATGAGGTGCGTCAGCGAACGCAAAAATCTTTGCATTTTCATCTGTATGCAGTGAGCGATGGCTTATCAAAAACCGGTGTAAGACACATGTCGCATACGACAGCCACTATCGGAAAACCAATATTTAGCGCCAGAATTATCTCCAGCAATATTTTTTTCGTCATTTGGGGTTGCTTCCAGGTTTTGCGCAACCCCCTTGCTATTACCACATTCACGCAGTTTGCGGGCTTTCGTACATAGTCTCCTGCCTGATCGTATTCATATGCTTCAACGACTTTCATTTCGTCAAATGCAAGAACTCAAATTTTATCATCATTACAAAGATCAGACCTGTGTTGCATAGAATCAAACGAAGTAGTCAGGACACCCTCGCATCCATCGCATTTGCGATGCTAACGCTGGAGTGTAGATACATGGAGAAGCGGAAATCCTTGTGCGTACAAATGGTTATATGCCCGTGGTCCGGCTGCGTGCAAACAAACTGCATTGGAAATGAATTTCCATGCCCACTTCACGTTCGTTTCTGTAGTAAAAAATGTTATAATCGGGCATGTGCTGCAAATCATACGTTTTGATATGTCAAATGGAAACGGCGACAAAAACATTATTTACGTCGACTCAGTGATAAATTGTGCCGTTTTTTTTAAAAAATCTCAAAAGTAGATTTTGAAAATCGCATTTACTTCAAATCTTACGATTTACAGCACATGCCCGACTATCTTTCTACCATAAAAAAGACTTACTTGGCAACATAAGTTTTCGAAGTTGACCCTCACTGAAAAATTTTTTCAAATTGGTTATTATAGCATTTGCTTCTTCCAGCTTGCTGCTAAATACTTTATTTTCTCTGGTTAAATTTTGTACCTGTTTCTTTAGCTCAGAGATCTGAAGCTGCAACTGCGATTCCCTAGCACTAAGGCTAGAAGCATGTTTCAAAAAGTATATTACATTAAAATGCTTAGCATATACATTTAGTTTTTTTGCACTTACTTCGTTTGCGTTTCGCAATCTATGCCAAGCACTTTAGTTATGTTAGCCAAAGGAAACAGCAAATTGGAGCTAAAAATACGTAAATATGTATGTACATACATACTTATAGGTATAGCATTTTCAATGATAATGCATTAGCTGGCGAAATCCAAATTTAGGACCCTGGCGTAATCATTTTCTGAATTTGATATCAACACCAATCCAGATCTATGTAAGTAAATTAGACAATTCGTTTTTTATTTATTATTTTAAAATTGAGACTCACGCTATTTGCGAGAAAACCACAGATTCGGATATATTCGGAGCTTCAGTAGTTGACACCATCCTATTCGACCTGTTCTACAAATTACGATCGACGCTTCTTAAAAACTAGCAGTTTAATATTTACCCTAATTCCCCATTCACCGCCGGCATGCAGTTGGAACTAGTAGCACAAAACGTTGGAGGAAGTGGAATTGTCCCCGACATTAACTTCGGCATGTTCCCTGAACATATAATGTCAGACCGCGCGAAGTGATCACCACAAATCAAGTCTCTAGGTCCAAACTGCATCCGGCAAGCTCTTGCCCACATCTGCCGTTTCGGTTCCTCGCCTGGAACTTTGACAAACGGTTCGTTACCACGCTCAAATTTTTTCGAGCAGAACACACTTCTTCTTCTGCTTCATTTTGCTCAATGTTTTTCTTTTTTTACAAGCTTTTATTTATAATAATTCAAAATTAAAATTTCAAAAAATTTTCGCGACCTAGATTCTCAATAAGAATCTACACAATTACATGTAAACAAAACACATCATTTTGACATTAAGAAGTACCACGGTGAAATTCTCAGCGCTCAGCTGTTCTATCAACACCACCTTTTATAAATTTGCGTTAGTTGGTAGCAGCTTTTTGACGTAAATTTCAAAGGCATATCTTAAAAAAAAGCTGCTTTTAACTTTGGAGTCGACCTTATTTCGACCATGAATATGCCCCATTGATTTTACATTAGAATTTTAATGTTTTTCCCTAATCAGGATTGAGAGCTATGCTAGAACTCGATAAGAGAATGATTAGCAAAACATAGACATTAGAAACCAATTATGTAGAATTCAACGTTAGAATACGATTAGGTATCTAAACTTTTTCTCGATATCGAGAACTAAGTTCCTTCTTGTAGAGAATGCTGAAATTCTCGAGAGATTCTCTAATCGTGTTCTAACCTTCTACCTTGGAGAAACACATTAGAATACGAATCATTATCTAATCGTTCTCTAACCTAAATGTTAGTCTAATAATCGTTTGTGTATTGTGTGTGCTTACAAGAGATGGGCGCGGGCCTAAATTTTCAGGCCCGGCCCGGCACGAGTGCAAAATACACTTTCAAAAACACGCACGAGCCCGCACGTTATGAATTTCAGTGAGGCCCGGCCCGGCTCGAAGAAACACACCCAAGCCCGAAATGATAGAGCCGACCTTTATTTTATACGCATTTTTTTATTTTGTGTGAATGTTTGTTATGTACTTACGTTTATTGAAAAAAGCTCTTAAATAGAATTTCGCAAAAAATATTTACTTAAGCGAATAATTTGAGCATGTACATATAATGTTTTTTTAGATCAAAGATTCATCTCACATAAAAACCAATTACTCAAATTTAGATGAGAGTTTCAAACGATTAACTGGTATATAAATAAAATAAAATACAAATATTAATAACGGGCTTTTTCGTGCTTATTCTTGCTTTTATGAAATTTTAATCAACGCCCATGCACGCACGAGTTCGTGCTGACAGCAAATATTCCGGCCCGGAAAATAAATGATTTTTTATGCAATAATATAATCTTTTGCAGTTTTTTAATATTTAGGGCCAGTTTTTCAGTATTTTTAACAGCTGACTGACGTTTGATTGGATAATCTTAGTTTACCCCAGCTAGCTCGAGCGTTTAATCTAAGTTTAAACCACAGGCAGGTTTAACCGGGCACTGAAAAACTGATGCTTCAATGACTTATTAAGTGAGCCCATTTTTGTGTTAAGGCTAGGTTTGCATTAGGAGCATTTTTTATATTTTTTAAAAGAGTTTAAGACGTGAAACTGCGAATCATAAAGCACAATGCATATCTATGCATATGTACATAATTTACACTCAAATTAAAATATATATGTATGTATTTTTTTTAAACCAAAACAAATAAATTTCAAGGAATCGATGTTTCTTTTTGTGATGAATAAATTAAATTAAAATCGCCAGAAGTAAATGAAAATATTAATTCAAAATTTTAGGCTAGTTACAATTGTGACGGATTGATTGGGTTAGCATGCTCTGTTGCTCCGTGGTACCCACTGCTGGAACCTGCTGCCGACGTGAAGGAGGCCCATGGAACAATAAAAGCTCTCTCTGCCGATCTCTGGTATAAGCGAATAACACAATGCTCTGGTGGCTGAAAGATTTTTAACGCAATGGACTGAATAACATTATCTATTGCAGTTGGGCTTATCCGATCAAATCAAAGCTTTAACGATTTATTAAGCGACTTAATGCAAAAATACATCCGGCTTTTGAAAAAGTTTTTTATGCCACTTCTGAGATCGCTTGTTTCGCTCATTTTTACTAAGTTTTCAAGGAAGTTTGGAATCGTTTTTAGACACGTTCCGTTAAAGAATTAAAAAACTTGTTCAAGCTCCTTAATTTTCTTTTTAAATTCTCTTGAGGGTTCTAAAAGTCCACTCAAGTAAAATATGGATCTTGGATAACGCGCTCTGAGAGACCAAGCTTGCGGATTGTATACCTCGTATACCTCGCATCGTACTCTAGCGCGTCTTCGTGTAAAACCTCGATATCCCGCTTATCAGATTCAACGAAACAATCTCCGTCGTTAATGTCGTCGTGTTCTACCACCGTCTAGGGCAACGGAGTCTAGCCACTCCGTCTCATCAGCTTCTACATTGCCGCGTGCTGTACATATCGGCCCTAACCGCGAAATTAACGTAAGCGACATTTTTTCCGAAATTACCTTTTTGATACAGAATGTTCTAAAACCCATAACAGGTCAACTGGTAAAATATTGTATCGTCAATCGTCATAGTTACTGAGATATACGATTTCAAATTTATAGTATGCGACACCCGCTGTTTGCAGTTACCGCAAAACCGTTTTCGCAGTCATTTGTTAACTGTAAAGAAACAGCTGTTTTTAACTATTGGTTAACTAATGGATGTACATTGGTTAGTTACATTGTTTAACTACAATGGTTGATACTGTGAAATGAAAAGTGGTTGGTTATCTTTAATCTATTAGTTAACTACCCAATTTGCCACAGAGCGAAGACGATTTCGAATCGACGTCGCTCTGGTGAAGTCGTTTGGGTGAACTCGAAACGACGTCGAACAGTTACAGTTCATTCTACATCTATAATCATGTAAAGCAAGGTTTCATAGTTTCTACAAAATTTATAAAAGCTTAATAAAGCTTAACAAGTTTTCATAAAAATTTAAAATTTTTTTCTTCGATTTTTTTTTAAAATTTGTGGGTATGAAGCTTTTATAAATGTGGTATAAGATTGTTTATAAATTTTTATAAATTTTGTAGAAACTATGGAACATTGATTTACATGGTTATTGATATAAAAAATGTACTAAAAATAATAAGTGAAATATGTACATAGGTAAGTTAATTTTAACACAAGTGCACTACAATCTATGTGTTTCTTTAGCGCAGATTAAAAAGCTTAAAAATTTGATGAAAGCTCGTTGATTATTTTTATATATACACATACATATATATGTGTGTAAAGTGCACATTGCTTGACTTTTGAACTATATGGTCCTTCTTAAAAAATAAACCCAATTTTTATAAAAATAATTAAAATTAAAAGGTAAAAAAATAAATTGTTAAATCTTGTCAATATGTGTTACATTAATAATTTTTGACAAAGGGTGTTGTAATGCATTGAAATTTTAGTTTGTATTTTATAATTTTTCTTTTTAAGTAATATTTAAGTGTGTACATTGAAAAAATATTTAAAAAAATCAATAGTATTAAATTAAACTATTAAACGTTTTTAGGGCCCGCCGGCGAACTGTGCTTTTCATCCGACGGCGACTTCGCCGGCGAACAAATTGTTTACCAAAACGAGTCGGAAACGACGTCGTTACGAAGTCGTTTGGCAAATTGGGTAATGACTGTAAAAACGGCCCGTAGGAGTTAGTAGTGAAACTACATACATAAATGTAAATTAGAACAGTTAAAGAACTAGCAATAAGGCTTCTTCTTGTTCTTTGTTGGCGCTGTAACCGCCTAAGCGATTTTGGCCGAGTCCAAAACAGCACGCCAGTCATTTCTCTTCTGTGCTAACTGACGCCAATTGGAAATGCCAAGTGAAGCCAAGTCCTTCTCCACCTGGTCTTTCCAACGCAGAGGAGGCCTTCCTCTTCCTCTATTACCAGCATCGCGACCCGCGTTGAATACTTTCAGAGCAGGAGCATTTCTGTCCATTCGAACGACATGACCTAGCCAGCGGAGCCGCTGTATCTTAATTCGCTGCACTATGTCTACATCGTTGTAAAGCTCATACAGCTCATCGTTAAATCGTCTGCGGTACTCGCCATTGCCAACGCGCAAAGGCCCGTAAATCTTTCTCAGAATCTTTCTCTCGAAAACTCCAAGAGCCGCTTCATCAGTTGTTTTCATTG
>JAPVRG010101691.1:2405-18529 GCA_029783565.1 Rhagoletis cerasi | reverse complement strand
TCCAACTGAAACAGACTTCTACGTTGTTAAGTTACGTTACGCTTCGCCTGTCTAAATGTAAGCAACATCCATTTAGGAGAATTTTTAAGTGACAGCTTCTAAGTTACTTTAAGTTGCCATAATCAGACCTTTACTAACATACTTTCAATGCACTGGAGTTTGGTGTAGTCGCGTCTTGTAGGGTTGCACTCATACTTTGCAGTGCGAGTCAAAGCAATTTATTGCTCATAGAAAGCCATAAATATCTCTTAACACTTAACTTACATTCTGTTCCCGTAGTATTAAATGAATAGCTTTCAAAAGGAAAGTATAGAATTACCCGAAATCATGCTTTTTAATTAATTTAAACATTTTCTTTCTGATGTTGCTGTTGTATTTTGGTACGGTGTGGCAGCACTGAAAAGAAGCGTCGAAGACCAAGGAGCGTGAATTCGCCTTGGATTGAACCGTTTGTTTTCGCATCACAGCCGTCAAATTTACAAGAATCTTTGTCAAAGTTAAGAATTTTTACATGGCGCGGTGAAAAATATGTGGAGTTAATTTTAATTTAGTTAATAGAATTTTTTACTCGTGGACAACTCACATAAATAAGTGCAAGAAACAATTTTGTTGCTTTGGACTAAAGTAATAGCATCTCAAAACAGAAGGCAAAAAGTGGACAACAACAGGCGTAACGTCGCAAACAAAACCTAACCTCATATATTCGTGGAAAAGAAGGCAAAGGAAACGTCAAAGATTAGCATTAGTGTCTGCACCTTCGATTGCCTTTGTTGTAGGCAGTGAAGGCAAGAAAAATAACTCGAGAATTAACAAGCGGTCGCGCCAGAAAAATTCGCGAAGATTTCACCGAAAAGGAAACAAAGTTTTCATCATATTAGAATGGAAGTGGATGATGCTGCTATGGTATCGAGAGATACACAACCAGTTGGACATGCAGCGTCACCACGCTGGTTAGCAGAGAATGGCGGCGCTCGTACAGCCAGTCACATTGGGCAACGTAATGATACGAAGGCTACTGCTATAGCCGACAACGTAGGAGATCCACACGAGCTAGAACCACCGCCGGAACCAGATACTGGAGAAATACATTCCGATGATAAAAATGAAGATGATTCACTTTATTCAGAATCAGCTCTGAAATTAGAAGTATCAGGTACGGAGGATGAAGGCAGTCATGATGGAGACGCATCGGTTTTCCAAGCATTAGCGTCAAGCTCGGCGGATAAAGAAATGATGAAAATAAGCGCTATTAATGTTTCGCTCAAACGTAAGCGTTATGAAATTCGACGTTCAGGATCAAATGAATGCTTATTAGGGTTTGAGGAGAAAAGCGGGGAGGCGAAAGTCG
Organism: Rhagoletis cerasi; assembly: GCA_029783565.1. Taxonomy (NCBI): domain Eukaryota; kingdom Metazoa; phylum Arthropoda; class Insecta; order Diptera; family Tephritidae; genus Rhagoletis; species Rhagoletis cerasi. The sequence continues at coordinate 17,181 of JAPVRG010101691.1, read as the reverse complement.
TAAAAGCGGAATTTGCATCATTTTCGAAAGAATCCGATGAGAATGTTGCCCATGTAAGCCCGGATTCTTCCCCTCGTCCCTCGAAAAAAATAAAGCATGTAAGTATTACGGTACTAAAGAATAACTACTGGCTTTACATTAGTGACTTATGAAGAAATTGAAAATTTGTTACTTAATTGCATAAATCAAACTTGTCAATTCATTAGAAATCAGTCGAATCTTCCCCATCACAGACGTCACCAAAACTGCAACAGTCTCCTAAAGTTTCTCATCCATTCGATAGTGTTGATATTGTAAAAAAAGCTACAAAAGAGGAACTGTCCTTAGAGCAGCGCTCGGAACATATAGTGGCAGATAATGAAGAAATAGAATCAAAAGCAAATGAGGATCTTAAAATATCCAGCCTGACAAATTCTGGCCAACTAGTTGGAAACAGTCTCAGTAAAAAACCATCGTCTGCGCAAGATGATTTTTACAAGAAACCGTTCGAGTACGGTTGGAAGCGTGAATTGGTATGGCGCGCTAACATAGAATCAAGTAAAGACAAAGCTGACGTTTACTTTATAACACCTGGTGGAAAAAAATTGCGTACACGGGGCGACATTATACCCTTACTTGAAGGTGATCTAACCATAGATCATTTCAATTTCATCCGTGAGCCACTTGGCGTTGGGTCGGAATTCGAGATAGTGCGAAGTGCAAAGCAGTCTAGCCGCGCATCAGCAGCGGCCGCGGCTCTAGCAGCGGCACCTACACCTACAAACATCGGTAAGCGAATATCTAAACCCAAAGGTCCGAAAGGCGCTAGTCCACCTCCTCAAGGTTGGACACCCACGCGTGCGCTTAAAGTAAACAATGCTTTGCTTAGCGGCAACGCTTCGAGTAGATATACAAGCCATGGCACTCCTGGGACGCCACCAAGTAGTCGACATGCCAGTTCCAGTAGTGGTGCCAGCCATAAAAGCGGTAAAACTAAAAAGTGAGTATTTAAAATTTATTTTAATATAGGCTACAGTTATTACTCGCTCTCGTAAATTGTGTATAAAAATATGTACTTAGTTTCACTTTTCGGCGAAAACAATTGGTGAAATTTGCTTTTATACTTTTGTTGAATTTGAGTAGCATTTGGTCGCTTTTCGTTTTACTAGAAATTTTCATTAGAAAGTATGACTTCTGGTTTTAAGGGGATCTATCAGCGCCAGTATGACTGTTACGACCGTCAATGCCAACACAGGTTCGGCTAACAGTCTGAATTCCCGTTCAACCCTCGAACCATGCACAATCAAATGTTCACGAGCACCTGGACAAGTACCACAACTTAAATGTTTTAAATGCCTTTGTCTATTCCATCACGAGTGTGTTGGCTTATGCCGTTCAAGTAGCGAATATTGTATTGCTGGAGAAAGTGGTGCACCATCGAAGGGTCGCGAATATACCTGCGAGGTGACTACTGGTTTTAATGCCTAAATTTTCGTTAGGTTTCTCATGGCAACTGACTATTTTCTTTTATATTGTAGGCTTGCTTGCCGGCTTCAGAGGCTTCATCTGGAGCAAAATTAGTGACTACACGGAAACCAACCACCACGCGTCCTATACGTCTTGAAAACAAGTATCCACAAACTATTGCAGTAGTGAAAGGAAAAAAGTATGTGATGGTTGCCAAACCTATTGCTCCCCCAAATGAGTGAGTGTGCGAATGTATTGTGTCCCACAACACAACTTATCCCTAATTCCTATCATAAATACGAGAGCGAGAAATCCAATCCCACATATAGAGCTACAAGATTGATATGAAAAATATTAATCTTCTTTTATCTTACAGGCATGTCAATGATATTGAAAATGATTTGAAACAAATTAACGAAAGTATCCGCAACAATCGCAAGACATCTACAGTTTCTTTAGAAACACCCGTTGTAGCACCCAGCATTCCAACCGCTCAAAATGCAGTAGATCAATCGAACAAAGTTTTTGCCACAAACTTTTTCGCTAATGTATCATTTGCTTATGATGCATTACTATGTATTCTTAAGTACTTGAAAATACATGTGAGTAAAAAATTAAATAAACTTTTTTTTATATAAAAAATGCAGTAATAAATGCCGCGAGTAACCTCGCGTTACAACTATCATGTAATGTAATCAGTCCACCCAATGTATCGTTATATTGCGTTAAACATACTTTTTACGTAGTTGAATAATATGTATTTGTTTTTGTTTTAGGAGCGTCCCCGAGCTGCATCTGTATGTAAACTCTGGCATCTCGCTGCAAAGGATACATCACTATGGCAAACAGTTCGAATGAAAAACTCTCGAGTTAGTAGTTGGGCAGGTTTTGCTGGTGCATTACGTCGTGGCGAAACAAAGCATTTAGATTTAAGGAAAATGTTGGTGTCTAGCATTCGGGGTGAAGAGATGTGGCAAGAATTTTCTGAACATATTGGAACTGTCTGCTCATTGGAAATAATCGATCTATGTCGATGCTCCGCTCGAATTGTTGAAAATTTATTTCAAAGCAACAAAAATTTGCGCATATTAAATGCTGTTGCCATTAATGATGATTCTATAAATCTAGAGCACATTGGAATGCTAACTCGACTTGAAGAGCTGCGTCTGAGAACATGCGAGCCAGGCGTAATTACAGGCAATTTGCAGTCACTGCAAGCACTTGTAAAACTAACCCAACTATCATTAACATCTGTACGTGAGTTGGGGTCAAAAGATGTGGAAGTTATTGGTGAATTAGTAAATTTGCGCTCACTAGAGTTGGGTGAATGTGGTGAGTTTGATCCCACTTTCGCAAAATTTGTTCTTCCCAAATTGAAAAATCTTCGTCGCTTACGTCTCGAGAATGGACAAGAAACGAGCTGTTGTACTCTTGAAATACTAGACGCAGTCGCACAACTTGAGGAACTTTCACAGCTAGAGCTTGTAAACTTTGATATTAAATCTGGATTTGATGAAAAATTGCAACTTTGTACTAATATTCGTAAGTTGCTGATCATACCGACATATATTTCGCAGTCAGCTACGACAAATCATATTGTTTTGAACGCCGTACAGCAAGTGGCCTCCACATTGAAGGTGTTCACATGGGGAGTAACAGTTGAGCTGTTGCGCGTAACTGCTTTATACGTTGATCAATGCGAAGAATCTACTAAAAAGGAGAAACATCACTTTGATGAATGCATTCCGGTGCTAAAACCTGTGCCCGGAGCACCAGCTGCAGAAGATGAAGACGAAGATGATGGGGAGAGAGAAAACGCCAGGGAGGAAGCGGTCCCTAGTGATGTCCCACAAATTGAAATTCTACCATTAGACAAAGTGGAATCCATACTGGGTGACAATTTGCCGAAAACTAAATTTACAATTGTAAAAGTGCCGTATCATGCAACATGTAAGCAACAGCTAGTTGAGTGAAAGCTTGATGAATAATTGAATACATATAGGCATTCTAACTTTTATAACACAGAAATAGAAGTTTGTTCTATTAACAAAATAAGAAGGAAAGGTAATGATTCCGAAGATCTGCAGCATTCGCATTCAAATTCAGGATTATTAATTTTATTTGACTTGGAAAGCCAATTTATAAGAATTGCTTGTACAAAAAATTAAAACTTCATCCTGTTTTATTTAATTGAAGAGTTGTTATTATTTGGGAAAATATTTTGATCAGCTTAAAACTATACGGCGTAACATTACATTTTACATAACGCGTTAAATTCCCAAACTCGTTATAATCACACTCATTCGCAAACTTGAACAGCTATGTTTTTTTCAGCTGAGTATACATATACATACATACATAGCTACTCAAGTCTTATCAGATTTATTATAATTATTAGCGTTATATCCTAAAAAATGAAGTTTTTAATATTAACCTGTAATAATTTGTTTTGCAGTTTTACAATCGCAATAAATTGTAGACGTAATTGCAAATTTTTTGTTTTTATTTGATAAAAAATTTATTGTCTGGAAATATTCGAGGATTAGAGAAGTCCTATTGGGTTTTAAACAAGTTGATGATAATCAATCTCAACTTTGAGTTAACCCAGTTATTTCTGTAGCGACAGCGATGCCAACTAAGTGCGTTTAAGGAATCACTCCCATTGGATTGGACCAGAGGGAGAGGGGCGTCAATTGAGTGGGATTTAGGAGGCATGCGAAGAGGCGCGTCGAGTCACGAGGTGACTACCCGCATACCGGACACGTATTGGGTACATCTGGATTCAATCTGCTCCGATAAGAGTTTAACCTGCTGCAGTATCCAGAGCGCAGTTGTGCCAACGTCGAGCGTGTCTCTCGAGGCAGACGAAGTTCAGTCTCGCCTACGTCCGGTGGTTGAGTTCCCAAAACGGCATTCACAGGTCTGGAGTCCGTATAAGTTAGGACCCACTCCCGGTGAATGCTGTTTATGGCCTGCCGATATGTCGTTGGGTCTAAAGGTTGATTTATGAACCTCTGGACTTGGTAAAGGTGCCTTCTAATGAGCCGAGGCGATGGCTCCACATCAAGCAGGTGCCTGTTCGGTTTTCCGCGTCAGTGACACTCCACCAAGAACTGCTTGCTGAGTATTAAGTTGTGCTCTTTGACTGGGAGCTTCTGGGCCTCGTCGTGTAGGTGGTGCTGTGGCCACATTAGAAGGCAACCCGTGGCTGTACGGAGTGCCGTGTTTTAGCAAGTTTGTAGCTTCATCCACTGCGTCCTTCTGGATCCAGGCGACCACACGGGCGCTGCACAGTTTGGAACCGGCCGGCCAATTGCCTTATATGTTGCCAATAACGTTTCTTTGTCTATGCCCCAGGAAAGCGACTGAGGACCTTGTTGCGGCTCTGTACTCTATTGACAATTGCGGTTGTGTGCGGCGAGAAAAAGAACGGACTATCGAAGGTGACTCCGACCATTTTCGGTTGTTCACCGTCGGAATTGGTTCGTCGTCGACGTGAATTCCCAGTTTTAGTGTGACCTCATTCGTCCAGGTGGTGAAAAGAGCTGCCGATGATTTAGTAGGGGAGAGGGTAAGGCTCCTTGCAGTGAAGAAGTGAGAAAGTTCGGAGAGGTATCCGATTACTTTCGAGCACAAGTAATCAATTCCATTCCCGGTCGCCATTATCGAGCAATCGTCAGGATAAGAGATGAAGGAGACACCCTCTGGTGGTTAAGGGAGCTTCGCTATATAGTAATTTAACTTCTTCTTGTTTGGTGCTGTAACCGCCTAGGCGATTTTGGCCGAGTATAACAAAGCACGCCAGTTGTTTCGCTTCTGTGCCAACTGACGCCAAGTGAAGGCAGGTCCTTATCTACCTGGTCTTTCCAACGCAGAGAAGGCCTCCCTCTTCCTCTGCTACCAGCGGACATCGAGTCGAATACTTTCAGGGCTGGATCATTTGTGTCCATACGAACGACATGACCAAGCCAGCGGAGCCGCTTTACTTTAATTCGCTGCACAATGTCCATGTCGTTGTAAAGCTCGTACAGCTCATCATTCCATCGTCTGCGGTACTCGCCGTCACCAACGCGTAAAGGCCCGTAAATCTTCCGTAGAATCTCTCCCGAATACTCCAAGGGCCGCCTCATCGGATGTTGCCATTATCCTTGCTTCTGCGCCATATACCAGCACGGGCATGAAGAGTGACTTATAGAGCGTGGTTTTCGTACGACGAGAGAGGTTTTTACTCCTGGATTGCCTACTCAGTCCAAAGTAGCACTTGTTGGCAAGAGTGATTCTGCGTTGGATTTCAAGGCTGACATTATTATCGGTGTTAATGCTGGTTCCCAAATAAACGAGGTTCTCTACTGTTTTGAAATTATAACTGTCAACAGTGACGTGGATGCCGAGGCGCGAATGCGCTGACTGATTGTTTGATGACAGGAGATACTTCGTCTTGTCCTCTTTTACCACCAGACCCATTTGCTTCCTTATCCAACTTGAAAAAGGCCGAACATACCTCGTAATTTAACAGAAGCGGGTTTGAGTACCAGTGGGAGAGAGGAAACTTCAATATCTTCTAGTAGTATGGAGTGGCAGACAGTGTCTTTGACAAATCCAACGCTAATAGGACTGTTCTCTGACAGAGCGGTTTCGGTTTAGGCCACGAGTTATCTGAGTGTTTATGGCGTTAGGTGCTGTTGTTGGGATGTACACTTTACGGAAGCCATGCTTATTCCTCGCTGGGGTCAGGTGGTGCGTGTAATGCGGGAGGTTGGGACTTTTCGCAGATGATTTTGAATTACCTAGCACCTATTCTCAGCTCCAAATATTTAAGAAAAAATATGTCAGGAGAAAGCCTTTAATGCTGCGCAGAAACAGCCGACCTGAAATAGGCCCAATTTACAATAGTTATTGATAGCAAAATGCTTGTGAGTACCGGCAAAATTTAACATTTTTTGTAAACATGTTCAAGCATTTTCTTAACAATCCAGCAGGTGGGCAGCCTTCACTAAACTGTGGTGAAGTTGATTATACGAGCATTCAATTAGGAGCGTGAGTTGGAGAGATAGAAGAATTGGTAACTTTGCGCGCTGAAGTTGATTTTTACAAGTTCTCTGCTTTTAGTTTATTGCCAGCTTTCGTTGCGAGTCGGTCGGTGTTCTCGTGGTTTTCAGCTTGTCGCTTAAAATATGGTATTTGAATAATTACCAAAAAAGATCTTGGCCTTATCAAAATCTCACAACACAAAATCCTTATATTTTACTATTCAGTGATATAAATATAAATGCACTTATTTAAATTGAACAAATTTTTTTAAAATCAGCACGCACCGAAATAATGGGTCAAATTAAAAGTGAGGTAAGCATTGTCCCAAATGAAAGATTCACCGTGATGTGGCAAAGATATATAACTAAAAACAAAGGAACGAAATAAGTCAAACACCGTTATTTCGTCAAAAATTTATTTATAGTGTTATGTGCATACATTTGAACGAGCACACGCATATACAAATTTATTAATTGGTAAATTGATCGACGGCAATACAAAAATTTATGCATGCATATATAAATAACTATGTACATACATATGTATGAAAAATCGTTAAAAGTAGAGCTCTTACTAAATGAGCAATGGCCTCCGTCGTTACGTCCCAAAAAGTGATCCCGCTCGCAAACACAGGCTACGTTACGGTGAGTGCCTTCGAGCTATTCGCGCTGAAGCCAAAGTTTTCTCTACTTTAGTCCATGGCAGATGGTGTATTTATTAGTTCACCATCCGTGTACCTTCATAACCACGATCATGCGAATATATGTACATACAGAAATAATGTACTATGTACATAGTATACCTGCATAGTCTACATATGTATGGATGTATGTATGAATACCAGACAAATATTCTTATATGATTTCGCATGGAGGAAACACTTGTTCATACTTACATAGTAGCCATGTACGAATGTTTGTATGTACTTATATAGTAGGATTATCTTCGCAGTATATACTTATGCCTGACTAAATTTTCTCCAGCAGAGTTTTAAAAGTTGTATTTACAAGTCAAGAAATGTTGGTTTCAAGTTACATTTAGAACGAAATACATACATAAGCACATTCTATGTATATATATATATACATCATATCTACATATGCATGTATTTACGAGTACATAGGTATATATTTTTACATACCTATTGTGCATCTTACATACATACATATGTATATAAATGTGGGTACGCATGAACTTATACATATATGTATGTACGTACATAGTATGTATTGCTGACGTGTAAATATTTAATGCATTAGTATGTACAAATATTAGTAAAAGACGACAGAGAGTATACATAAACTATTCTTGCTTTCTTCGCGGTATTTTTATTTCACTGCTCTAAGCGATCTTTCCGGCCGCTGAAGCGTTGTGAAAACTTAAATATTTTTCTCAAGTCAAACTCAGCTTTGTTTAGTACGACAACAGTTGGAAGTTAAGTATGGAAACTAAGTAAAAAAATTTCACTATGAACTCCAATGGCGCTGGCAAAACAATGAAACATCTAACAAAAACTTCGAAACATCCCAACATTCGCACAAACCTATTGTCAATGGCAACCGCCACGATCAAAACCAAGCCAGAGTACAAGATCGTGCCACTGAATAGCGGTGTAAGTAAACAATGGCAAGACTTGTGGCAATTGTGCATACTACAGTGAATGTGGCTCGTATTCATATTGATGCTGCTGATGGCAAAGCCGACTACACAGGTTCCACCAAAGCAGAAACTGGTAAATCAGCCTGCAAAAAAGAGAAAAGACGGAAAAGTTAATTTACCTCTTTTCTTACAAAAAAAAGAAATGTTAATGAAATGATTCAATGTGCAGTGTTATATACATATTTATGTACGTGAGTATATACATACGCACATATGTATGTATATGTATATGTGCGTAATGTGTGCTGTCGTTAATGTAAGGAACAAACGCACCGTTCCGAAACTTTTGAGATGATTTAAGTTCAAGCACCTTTGAACTGATACGAATTTTATAGGCGCATTTGCATTCAAACATAGGTACATATGTACATACATACATGAGGCCGTGAGAGCAGAAATGACCTAACCCATAATTTATTTTTTTCTACTTAACTTCTTAAAGTAGTTTCAAATGTGATGAATTTTAAAATAAAAGTCGCTTATTCCTTTGTTTTAAACAAATTAAATTAATAAGAACCTTAAAATTAAGGAATAAGCGACTTATTTTAAAATCTCATTTGGAAGTATTTTAAGTAGTTAAGTACAAAAGAAAAATTTTGAGTTAGGCCACTTTTGCTCTCACGGCCTCACATATGTATTTAAAAATGTAATTTTTAAGTAGAGCAAGCGGATAGGTTCCATTCACTTTTTAACCCAAAATTTCAACATAGTGCTTAATATGAATTTCGGCCTTCGAATATACAGCACGTTTCAAAAAAAAGCTGGCTTTAAATTAGGTGGTTTTCGACATGACGGATTGCACGTTAAAAAGCTAGGATAACTGACCTATAAATTAAGAAAATGGAGGCATAGCACAAGAAAAGATCCGACTCATGTAAACCAAGAGAAAAATTATCGATGGTACATATGTATATTCATACATACATATAGGTTCAAACGGAACGCTTAGCATGTCGTGGTCGTGGCAACACATGACGTAGCAGTTTTCTTAATTGAAATGAAAGTGCTTTACGAGTATTTTTTTTACTTTTAGCTAATTATGACGACTATGTATAATGTCCATAAGAAGAGTTATTAACATTTTTCCGGCTGATTGAGATTTAATTTTTAATCTTACCAACCAATCTGGACATTTTTTTGTGTACATATGTATATGTATTCGAAGTATGTACTTTTATACATACATACATATGTATATATGTATGTATATTAGGCACATAACTTTTTTACTTTTTTTTAAATCAAATATACCTATGAGGAGAAGATAAGGAATGATGAAAAATTAACAAAAGTAATGTCAAATTTGGTAAAAAAAATTCCGCAGGGAACTCCGAGAAAAAATGTACTGAAAAAATAAAAAGTATACAGGTCAACTGAATTATGACTGCGATAAAATATAAGTATCTAAATTTTTTTTGTTTTTTTATTCGGTATGTACATATCGATGGGTGAGTGCGAACTTGTGTTAAGTGACAAATTTGAAATTTTTCAGGAGAGCATATTTTGTCTGTTAAAGGCTATAGCTTGTGAACGCAATAGCCATATTTACATTGCCAATAGAGCCGCCATTATTGATAACTCGATTCTAAAAAATGCATACTAGGTAGGTAACATGCTAAGGCTTCAGAAAATGCAGTTAACTCATTTTCGACAAAATGTGCACTTAACACAAGTTCGCACTAACCCATCGATATAAACATGCCTTTTCAATATGAAAATTCCATAGAAAAGCATATAAGGTTCATATCTTTGGAATTTTTCATTTTCAATATTTTATAAAAAATAAAAAGCATAAAAATAGTGGCATACTCATCTAACCGATTTCAACTGATTCTTTAAACCTTGAAACATAAGTAAAAAATAAGGAAATTAATTCAGTTTTCAAGCTCGGTAATGTAAAAGAAGGAATAATGAAACATATAATTACAGTGATACATGTTTTACGTGATACATTTTTTCGTAAATTTTTTACAAAAATATAGTGAATTCTATAACATAAACCATAGAGATCAAAGTTCAAAGCTTTATGCCAAATTCACGAAAGTTCAACAAATTTCAAAAAAATTTCATAAAAATTTTCAACTTTTTATTCAGAATTTTTAGAAATTTTTTCGTTCAGCAGTTTTGTAGCCAATTTAATTTTAGTACAATAATGTGCAAGTTTGAGAGTTTCTAAAAAATCCCGTTGCTTTTTGATAATTTCTATTTTGATGACGGTGTCACGCATTATAAAAAATGGTTCGCCTTGATAACTTATGTAGTTTAAAATTTATTTGCACACCCACCAATTTATCCACTTATCGATAAGTAGGTGTGCCAGCTTAAAAATTTATTTTTTTTCTTAAGTTTGCTTTCAGGTACTAAATTTTGAACACTAATAACTCTGGATCTATTAGAGGCACACTTCAAAACTACATTATATATAATATAGCAATTCAACGTAATTTTCGAAAATCAAACGGTAAAAAAGCTACGTAGAAAAAAGGTAAATTTACCTAAACTTTAATAATCCAGCTGCACTATTTTATTACACCATTTTTTTAATCTAATCTATGACTGGTACGCCTACATGTTCCACATTTTTAAAGTACTTATAAATTTAAGATTATTAGCAAAAATTGTCAGCGTCCAAACATATTCGGTAAAGGAAATGCAGCGTGTAAAATAAAAGCTTATAAGAAGAAACCTTTCAATCTGCCCATAGACTCACTGTTGTTTTAGAGAGTTTTGGAATTATAAGGAGAAGGTATTGGTTCAGATGGGATAAAACACTACATTAATTTTTATTATACTATATTTTCTTTTGAAAAATACCCAACAGGTTTAGCGATTTCGACCATATACCTACGAAACTATGCATGATCACGTACATCAAAATTTCCAGAGATATGCCCATATAGGAAAATTCTAGATTATCGGAGTTCCCTGCGGGCTATGGGAACTTTCTGTACCAACTTTTGACCAAAACGTTAAGCCTCATCCTTTCCTCAACGGAATATTTTTTATAATTTAAAAAAAGTCATATGCCTAATGTATATACATATGTTTGTATGTACTTCTGTAACTTGTATTCGAGGGCAATGAGAGTAATGAACGATCGGAGACCGGTTCTGTTTTACTTAAAGTCCATTCATGCAAACATATTATGTTTATACATTATATGTATGATTACGTATGCATACAAATACACATTTTGAGTAATACGGCGGAAATTTTCGCTTTCTTAAGAAAATGTTGGAATTTTTTTTACTGAATTCAGTTTAAAATGAAAGTGTTTCATTCTATCAAAATTGCAAGCAACTTACCTAAATATAGGTAGATACATTGAAGTAGTCCAACTTATGTACATATGTACGTATGCCATCAAAGGAAAATTTTGTTGAAGAATAAATGTTTTTGGGACGAAGAAACAATCCTTTAAATACTCAAGAAGTCACGGACTAATTGACCAACCTCGTGTATGGAGAATTCACGAGGTGAGAAAGCAGATGTACATATGTATGTATATGGAGGTGTGAACCGAAATGCTCAATCAATTAAAGATGTCAATAAAGAGCACTTTTCGGTGCTTCACATACATACATATATGACAGACGATCTGTGGTATTCCTCAATACAAGGCGGGTGGATTTAGAATACACATTTCTTTAACCATTTACGCAATCTTACTCTTGATTATCGTAGTATTTAATGAAAATACTTGTTCGAATGAAGCATGGGCAGTTGTCTTGTGAAAGCCATCATTAAATGCACTATTGAATTCGACAATCCCAAATACTGTCACTCTTTTCAATACAAAAAGAAAACCATGAACAGATGCAGTTGAACTTACTCGCAAGGCAAGTATTGTATAATAGAGATGCCAAAATTGATGAAATGAAAACGAAAGCAAAACTATTTATATACTTTTTGTAAGTATTTGTTTGAATTGTACTCATTATTCCGATACAACACAGCTGTTACGAAAATATTTTCACATCTATGTAACTAAAGCCCAACTAAAATGCTTAGTTTCACTTATACTAAAATCAAGCTGAAACGGTAATGGGAAAAGCAACAGCAGCCTGCAGATTCAGTAACAATCAGCTAATGAAAGTTATGTGAATGTAAAATATAATGCGGCCTTCAACCTTTTCAAACGGTACAGTTGTTCCAGACAATAAATTGAACTTATTACCACAAACTTTCGAGGTTCTTGCTTCTCTGGAATCTTTGAAGGTACGTTAACACGCTTCCGTTCGTAGATATGTATGCTGAGAATAAGATTTGAAAATATTTCTTTACTGAAATTACCGCTTTAGAGGATCATTAGAATACATATTAAGAACTTTAGAAACTTAAGAACTGTACAGTTACATATATGTAAATGAGGCCGATTTTAAAGGTTTCAGGTTTTAGTTTTTACATATGCATAAGTACATATATGTACGTACGTATGTATGTATGTATGGAAGTGTTGGCCTTTATTATTAGAGAGCATTTCAAACTAAGCTGATAAACCCAAAGGTAATTATTCCGTTCCAAAGGTAATTATTCCGTCCCTGTTCATAAGAGTACATTCCCATCTTATCGCACAATTAGAAACTTATCAATTTTCGCTCTTTATTTTTTACGGCTTTGCTTTGCTCGATAACAAATTCGTTCAATAATTGAATCGTTGGAGTGGAGTTTCGAAATCGCAGTGGAGAATGATATTTTTTCCAATAACGCATGCAAATGTATCTACACAAATGTATGTATGTACATATGTTTTTTGTAAATATGTAGTCTTAGCGGTGTAGTTATTTGCGTATGTGAAAATGTTAGAGAACAAATAGAACAAGTTAAAAACGAAAATGCACTGAAATGATAAGATGTTGACATCATTTGTGCCATTGGTAGGAAATGTACAACTAGAAAATATGTACTGTCGAAATATAAAACCGATAATTAAAAATGAACCAATCTTAGGTAATTGTTTGGAATGACTCATTTTTCACTTCGATCGTAAATTGTCTTTCAAAGGTAACACAAAAACAAAATGATAACAGAAAAAGATAATGGAATTCGAAATTTCATTGGTAAGTCGTTAATAGCCAGCAGCCGGTGTATACATACTGCTATAAATATGCATATATGTATATACATACATATGTATGTACATATAATTAACAGTTGCTGCAGGTGATTTAGCATTGTAAATGATTACACGCATTTTATGAAAAACAAAATTGTTTTTTTTTTTAATTTCTGTTCTCATTATAAGAATGTATGTATGTACATGCACACATACACATACATATGTACATAAGTAGTACGTGCAAAAGAACTCTGGTTTAGAATATATTTTCTTACAGTTAGCGCACACTGGGCCATTAGCTTTTAACACTTGTTCTATAAATGTATAAATGTTATACGTATGTATGTATATACTTCAGAACCTCTTGGAACTTAGACCATACAATTTCTAACTTTTTCTTTTACTAAAATAGCTATTGCTTCTTCATTAGTTTTGCTCTACATTTACCCCTAATAATAACGTGTATTTGTACACACAAATTTAGAGTACTCAGATGCGCATATAATACATAAAGCTTGATATTATTGTAATCAAAGAATAAAATACCCAGCTTTGCTTCCATGATATATAAATTGGCGGATACTTTTGATAGAGGATTGATTATTCAACAACATACGAACAACACCGGCAGCAATCGCAGAAGAACATGCGACTAATAACACTTTTGATCTCTTTATATTGCATGAACTGTTCGCTTTTGATCAAGCATGTCCTATGAAGAGACTAATTGTTCCCCTTTTTACCTGAACGGGTATAAAAAGCGACTAGTCAATTTTAAAAAAATACAAGTTTGCGCCAGCTGAGATTCGAACCGAGGTTCTCAGATTTTTTAAGCGAAAACTCTCTCTACAGGCCAACGCCGCACACGAAATTTGATGACGAAGTGCGTGCATATCATTAAATCGTTAATTGTACATGTTAGAGATGAGTCGGGGGCTAATTGACCTTCAATTATACCCGTAAGGGATGAGTCGAGACTAACTCATCTCCAGTAATATTCTTATGAGATTAGTTGCGACCAATTATTGCCCAATTGTACCCGATTGAGACTAAACCCGGAATACTCTCTTTAAAAATTAGTGGCACAATTTTTTGCAGGGTAGTGATATGCACATAACTTTTAAAATGTTCAAAAATTAGTGATATACAAGTCACGTTTATTTTGTTTTGTCTTCGCAGTATTACGTGCGAGTCAACAATGTCAGCAGATTGATTATGATAGTAAATAGGTACGTCTGAATATGTATATATGTATTTAAACAAGTAAGGAGAGGCTGTCTTCGGCTGTGCCGAAGGCTTTATACCTTTCATGAACACGCGCAAATCAATGTAAATAGTACCTACTGAAAAACTGATTTTAATTTGCTTGCTGGCTTGCGTCTGCTGGGTATGCTAGTAATATATATAGCTGCGATCTTAGTGATTTTTTGAACTAATATTCCATGATCTATTAGCAAATATCTCACCAAGCTTCATGTTTCAATCTTCTAAAATGAGTGAGTAATAGCCAAAATCCTCTTATCTGAACGATCGGTTGTATGGGATATATATTATATATAGCTCCGATCTTACTGATTTTTT
>JAPVRG010101556.1:0-11786 GCA_029783565.1 Rhagoletis cerasi | reverse complement strand
TCGAAAAAATACAAATCAAATAATAATTATTGCCGTTGAGCGAAAAAATAAAACTCAAATATTTATTATTATTTTTAAGCGATAAGGTTAAAAATTATAAAATAATGATTAAATGCTGATTTAAATTATTTTACTCACAATGATTACCGTCCCTGGTTTTAAGTCTACGGAGTAATGAAAATAATCTCTCATTCTCTCATTTTTTATAGGGAAAGTAAGTAAATTATGTACATGATTATTTATATATGTGTAGATTGACTTCATTTAATTAATCATTTCATTTTTAGCTGATTCGTAGCCAAGATTTGGGAGGGAGGGGGTTTGAACCCCAAAACCACCCCTTGCGTGCGCTAATGGCTCAGGCATACATACTTAGATATATATAACTTTGTGCATATGTACTTATTTACTTACTTTCACATCTAGAAAAACGGTCTACGCTCTTCAAAATATTCAATATTCAACATAGCAGACATGTGTTAGAGAAACCAATTGGGAAATGCTTTTATTTAAGCACACATTTGCACGTACACACTTACTAACATAAGTAGATAAAAGGTATTTTATTGTTGAGTAGAGTTTTCAATTGTAAACACGCACATTTATTTTGTGATGGAAACAAACTAATAATCATTTCAGTTATATCTGATTACGCATTTTCTATTTAATGAGAAGTGTCGATGTTAACATTTGTATATTTAAATTTAAGTAACTAGTTTTAAACTAGCTGACAAATACAAGATGGTTGCATGATAAGAGAAATAAATATTATTATGTTGCCAAAAAAGATATATTTCTTAATATTTTATCAAATTCAATGACTGAGACCTGATTTTGAAGAGGGGATGCCCGCGTGCGTACGAAAAATATTCCCATTGTTAAAATGTTCATATCTTCCGTGATACTCCATCAAATTTAATGATTAAAACAGCATTTTGAAAGCCAGTTGCACCGCTTTAGACAAAAAATACAAACTTTTTAATGGGACTGTTTTAAATTTTGGTGAATTAAAAATATATCTTAAGTAAAATATTACAACGCGTTAAGCGATCTAAACGTATTTAAATGGACTCTTATCCAGGAGTAATCATTTTGAACAGTGTTTCCAACTATCTAAAAATTTAAATGTCAAACTATACAACAAAGTTTGCAGAAAAATAGTAAATTTCGGAAAAAATTATTTTCCATACGTTTATTATATATATCTTTTGATTTTTACAAGCTTTTATTAATTTTCATCTGTGTGTAATCAAATCTTCCAATCAATTTCTAACCAACTTTCCGATGAGCTAGACACTTAAAATTTCCAACTTAGCTCAGAACTCGATGACAACGCAATATGTAAGAAGAATTAATACGCTAGGTGGCGCAGGTGTCGAAACATTTGAAAAACTCTTACTGATGGTCCTATGCGGTTCATATTTGGAATGTATATTACTTACATGAAATTTTACATTAAAACTTTGCCGGATATGTGGCGCAAGAGTCGAGATATTTGGAAAACCTGTATTTATGGTCCGATTTTGTTCATATTTAGAACGTTTATTACTTAAATGGAAAGACATAAATCTACAAAAAATTTAGCCATTAGGTAGTAGGGGGATCGATATAATTTAACTTTTCAGCTCTTTTTATACTAACTACTAATAAAAGCTTACCCTAAAAAATACTCCAACCGAAATGTTGGCAAAGTTCAAAATTGTATCAATGTTAAAAAATTATGTTAGGTTAGAGTGCGTTGTGAATCCTTAGCGGCCCCATTTACAGTCTTTAGATAAGATGGAATTTTGCTCAAAAATACAAAATGAGAACATGACTCGATTGCTTCAAAGATGGTGCGAATTTTTCATTTGTAAGAAATTCTACAGTGGTTTGGAAACTAATTAAACACAAACCAGTTTATACTTCTCTTATTAAAATATGTGATAAAAAAATTAAATACTATATATATAAATTTAGAAAAAAATAATATTCATTCAGCGAGGGTCTACTCGTTAGAACAGTTTGAAAGTTCAGGCTTTACGAGAATACCTCAGACAGCGGAGAGTAGTATCATACATCAGCAACGAAACGTTATATAAGAATTAAATGGGCTATAAAACTGCATACACAAAACTTTTCTAAAAAATCTGATTAGTAAGTTGAAAACTTTTATGAAAATTTATTGAATTTTCCTGAGTTTTACAAAAAGTTTAGAGATTCTATTTGTATGTATTTTGTTGTAGTATGAACTATATTTTTATGAAAAATTAGTTAAAAGAAATCAAAATAAAAAACTTTGCATACATTGTAAAAAATTCTCTGTATGTAGAGTTTTGTCCGCCACTGTATGTACAGAAGTATATATTTATACGAACTGATTAGTTTCCCTTCGTTAAATTTCTAATTAATTAAATTTTTACCAAACACTTTCATCATTGCGTTAGCGAAACTCAGTAATTTTTTTTTTCATTACACCCTGAAGTGATTTTCTAAAGCGCTAAATTTCTGCAGTACTCTCTCTCTCTCACTTTCTGTGCACAAACAATTTTCAATTTCGTTCGCTTTTCAGGCTGACATCATGTTTCTAGGCATACATACGAGTCACTTACACATAGCTGAACATTGTACTTATCTGAGATTTTCATTTTCATTACTACTTTGATTGTTGTGTCTCCTCGGCTAGCTATTACAAATTGTGAGACTTTTAAGCGTAATTGGCCCTACGAGGCGCATGTGTATGCAGGAAGCAGTAAGCAGTAAGCAACAAATAGGTGGGGATTGGAAAAATTCCCACCCCTCACAGTTGTAGATTGAAAAGTGTGAACACGTGTTTCGTGTATCGCACCATTGCCTCATTGCAGTTGCTTTTGCCTTCTTTTTCTCAATATTACTAAGAGTATAGATTTGATTAACAAGATTTTTTTCTTTTCTTGCCTATCACTTGAAATCGGAGATTTCTTTTTTCCGTAGAAGTGGAATTGCAAAAATTCGCTTGAGTTGTTTTGAAAATTGTGCACAAAGACGGTAAAATGCCTTTGAGAATATTGAAAAATTTTCTGCAATTACCTACATAAGTATGCGCATCGGAAAGCAAATTTACTTGAGACTGTGGCAGTGAAGTGAAAATATACTTGGTAAATATGTTTATGAGGCTTTGTATTTTTCCCAACCAAATTCCAGCCAATAGAATTACGCCAACCTTCAAGGTATTTAACTGAAAATTTTTCAATAATTTTGTGTCTTTCCTACATACTTATATACATATACATATGAAATGAAAGATTTTGAATGATATTTGTATTTTTTTTTTCTGTACTATATAACTGTATCAAGTTATTGCTTTTGGTGTTTAAATTGAAAAAAAAAATAAGAAAAAGTGAGTTTTTTATGTTATTTTTAAGAAGTGAAAAATTAATTCTTTCATAACTTTTGAGGCACACCATGGTACAATTATTACAGGTATTGTTTTTTAGGCATTCATTTATTTATTTATTTATTTATTTATTTATTTAATATCCAAACACAACAACCATTGGCTATATTTCAGCATTGGATAAAAATTAAGATAACAAAACATTTTGAATTTAAAACTTATTCTTAAACGAGTATATTTAAACTTTTTAAGTATGTACTGCATTCTACAAACAATTTTGAATAATTTGATACCTTAGCAAGAGGTGTGCTTTTAGAATAAATCAACTTTTAAAGATAAAACATTCTGCGATCTTGAGCTTAATTTTTATTCCAAAAACCTTTTAATTGAAGGCACATTGGGAAAATACGTCAAATCTATCTATCTATATAATATCTATCTCTAAAATTCTTCAAACAATTTTCACTAGAAGTGTGTGAAAACCCTGAATTAGTACCAATTAAAAAATTAGTAAAATAAAAAATAGTGCTGTTTTAATTCATCATAAAAACAAAGTTCACAGTGAAAATCATGAAAATAGGTTCACTTTAACATAAAGCGCATATGCAACTGATTATTTTGATATGACGTTAGAGGTTAGAGTTAAGGTAATATTAAAAAGCAGTCATGCAAAATTTTAGCAAAATAACTTCAAAATTTTATAAAATAATTAAAATTTAATCAAATATCCAAGTACCGTTATCTCGAAAGTGGGAGCCAATCTGGTAAAACGGCGAACGCTATTGAATTTAGAACGTCCCAATTAACTGAGTTCAACTTTCAGAATTTTTGATCAAATTTAAAACTTGCGCAGCGTAATTTGAACCCAATTAATTTTTTTGTTTCCCATTTCAGCGATCTATTTCTCGTCTAACTTTTGAAACACTTGACAAAAACAAATAACACTTATATTTATCGATTAATTAGGAGATTATAAATAAATTCATATATAAAACATAGTTGTGCGCACAAATTAAAAAAATTAGGTGTTTTTTTTGAAAGTGTACCTGTTTCTTAGATTTGCATTTAGGTTACTATTTAGTTATTAAAACCCAAGATAGTCAAAGCAAACATCCTTTATAGATAGAAATATAATTGTTGTATAAGCCGGGCATTTCAATCAATGCATTGAAAAGGTGTTTTCTTCTGTTGAAGCCAAAGTTTTCAGCTCCCCATCAAATAGGCTGGTAATCTTAAGCAGGTACTAACTTGGTGGTTGCTGGCACACGCTCCAAGTGAACTCATATACTCCTTGTACGGTTCTCCAGCTCCTCGTTAAAGGTGGATCTGTAAAGGAGGGGTTCTACTAATTCATATTTGGGAGTTTGGCTATACAACAACCTTACGCCAATGTGCCATCTATGACTCGATTATGGAGAAAAATAAGAAAATTGTTTTTATATTGTACATTTTAAAGCTTTCTTCTATTGATAACAGTTTGCCGTTTTCAGAAAAATTTCTAACTTTCTAGTTTGTAGTAATGGGTTTATGTTTTTTTGGCGAAAAGTGTAGGATTTTTCAAAACCACTTGGAACAAATTTTACTTTTTTTGTGATAGCATTCAATGTATGCACACACATATATTAACAATCGGGCGTACAGAAACTCATTAAACTTAATCTATTAAACCTTCTTCTTCTTCTTTATTGGCGCTGTAACCGCCTAAGCGATTGTGGCCGAGACCAAAAACGGCACGCCAGTCATTTCTCTATAAAACCTCCCTTAAACAAAATTGTATTTCCTCTAAATAACCTTTCCTTTTATTATTTAATCTGTAATGGCAGACACGCTGTCAGTCATATATTTGTTTACATTTTCTTTACTCAATAGATAATCTACTTTTTCTTGATAACAATACTTTTCTCTATTTTACTGCATTTATTTTCAGGCAACTTTTATCACCAAATATACAACAAAAACATTACCACGTGGGTGGTTATCTGGTGGATGGTAATCGGCATGTAAGTACTTAAATAAATACATATGTATGTAGATGTTGCATACTCGTATATTGATAAAGGGCTATACATAGATAAACATTTATGTTTTCCATACACATAAAAAATCATAACCACTAAGAATAAGTAAACATAGGTATGGGTATGGCAGAACTTCAGCTTGACTTTGCCTAGGTGAAACTGAGTTCTTTTTCTGCCATATAAGTACATAGATATATGTAAATGCATACAAACATACCTATATTTTATAAGGTTTTTACGTGCACAATAAACGTGCTCGTTGCGAATTTATTATTTTTATGCTAAGGAAATAACCATGGCTGCTACAGAAAGCAATTGATGAACAATGTATGCATAGCAAAGAAAAATTATATTGCGTGATTTTTTACGCTGAAATCCGATATGTGTAACAATAAGCTTGCTTTTAGTTGTTGTCGTGTTTATTGTGCTTAACCCTAAAGTGCTCGCGCTATTGGTATTTTTTTGCCCCGGGTAAAAAAAAACCGTGTTATTTTAGAAATTAGCAGAAATTTAGTGCTGGCGTGATCGCAGCAGGAAGCGGTTGTTGTCAGTGTGTCGAGTTGGGCGACAAATTGCAATATTCTTAGTTTTCATCGCGTTTGAGGTTGTTTTGATCTAAGCATCGAAATAGTATGTATATTAAGTGTGTTTTGTTTAATTATTTGGTGTTTTTGAATTTTGTTTTTTTTATCTAAAACTGTAAAACTTTAATAAATGGTACTTTTTCGAACAGTGTATGTTCTTTTCTGTCCGTATAAAATAATTTCAAATGTAGTAAGTCATCAATTTCCAAAAAAAAAAATAAATTGGTAAAATGCTCCTCACGCGATCACTCACCTTTTACGGAAGAGTGCGACTATTCTAGGGTTAAATGAAGGTACTCAAGCACCTCTGCAGTTACATAGCGTAAGTACGCATGCACATTAGAGTGGTCCAAAATAAGTAAAGTCCGAATTTTAATTCTGGCACCCTTAGGACAGTTCTATATCGAAAAAAAAATATACCCTCAAAAAATATTTAGGGGGTGCTCAAAGCGCTCAAATTTTTCCATGTATTTTATATGGGGAAAAATAAACTTTTCGTAGGAATGATATAGAATCCTTGAAAATCAATATTTTTCAATCTTCCAACCCTGTTTCTCCGCAGAAGACTTAAAAAAATAATACCCAATAGTTTATTTAACCATTTCAAGGCTAACTATTTTTAATTGGTCTCTCAAAAGCTCCAAAAAATGCAATATGGTACTAAAAAAAATTGTTAATATTAAAAAATGGTTAGATAAGCAATTGGGTATTATTCTGTGAAGTGTTCTGAAGAGAAACAAAGTTTTCCGATCGAAAATATTGATTTTCAGGGATTCTATACGATTTCATGTTTTTTACCCATATAAAATGTGTAGGAAATTTTAAGCGCACATTTTTTTCGATATGGAAGATTCCTAGGGGGTTCCAGGATTAAAATTCCGACTTTACTTTTTTCTATGTATTTTTGGACCACTCTAATGCACATTCATATGCAATAGTGTTTCTTGCGTAACCTTAGCACCTTTGCTGGCTCAGCTTTTTGTACTTGAGGCATATTTGCCTGCGTGGAGTAAGCGACACACACACACACTTATTTACATACATATGCTCCCCTAGCATTTTTTTTACACAAACTCTTAGCGTCATTTATAGTAGCAGTTATTCATGCGCCTTAACTTGTGTTTTCCTCTCCCTTTCGCGCTTACACATATCATAGTGGTACTGCGCCATTGCTTTGCCAATTCTATTACGTTTCTTACACTTGACTTTTGATTGAATTTCGTAGCGGAAGCAGTAAATTGCGAAACTTGAATTTCAATTATGGTGTTGTCATTAGTATATGCATACATATGTACATACATACATACATAATGTCATATACGCTTACATAAGCAGGCACACACAATCGTACGTACACCTTGAGAAAATTCCAATTCTCTCTGTTCTATGAAACGAATTTGAAGTATTTTAAATATATCCTTATATTATTTCAACACGAGAGCATACATTAATACCTATGTATATACCCTGTCGGAAGGAAGTGATTTTTTTTTAAACAACTAATTGAGAAATTACTTTGGAACAAATGCTATTTTTTTACCCAATGAACCATCAATTGAGAAAGTAGTTGGAAACAAACTACTTTTGAAGATCTTTAAGCCAAATGCATTGGAAAGTAGTTTAATGCATATGCAGAGTCGGACTATTGAGCTGCTTGCTGTAATTTGTTGGCTACCAGAAGGTACGGGTTCGACTGCCGTTAGAGGCAAAATGCGAAAATGATAATAAGAATTTTTTTTTTTTGTCTCCGAACTATGAATAAGCATCTGTGAAGTGCAGAACGAAGGCGTATTCAAAAGAAAATTTTTAATTTTAAAGTTCTTTAAACCAAATGCATTTAAAGTAATTGAAATCATATGCAGAGTCGGACAATTGACATGCTCCTAGGACATCGCCATGTTAAGAAAGGCAGTTGCTTACATGAAAAAGGAAGAACTCCAACCAATTTTAGTTCGTAAAAAAGTACTTTTTAAATTGCTTTTAAAGTAGTTGCATTTCCGACTGGGTATGTATGTACATATGGGCAGAGTTTGAAATCAGCTACAAATATGTATGTACATTAGCAAACACGTCTGTATTAAAGGCATATGAAAGATTTCGTGCCGTCACGTTCTTCTCAAAGCAAACAGATGCCAAAATTAATAAAACAAAATCAAATTCTGCACGTATGTATCATAAAGGAGCGTTAAATGCGAACCCATACTATTTTGTTGGGACTCTTTTTCTAACCTCGAACTCAATATCGAATTACTTACGTTTTTTTTCGGAACTAAATACGCAAAAAACGCGTGCAGAAAACAGGACTCAGGCTATATGCCGCGCATTTCACTGCTTTTATGTCGCTTTTAATCTGTTTTAAATCTACTTGGTTTACGAGTAAATCTAAGCAGATTTTTGGGTGTCAGTTCGTCTCTCAACACATCGCTGCCGAAATTCGCGTACTTAGTCCTTTCGACGGCGGGGCAGAGACTAATAGTTGGGTAGTTAACGAACTGGTTCTATGAATATAATAAACGGCCTAGTTCAAAATTTCAAATCGATTATTTTCAAGCCTTGCTTCTATATAAAAATTGGTAAATATTTGGTTATTTTACCACAGTTTTTGTGGTAGTGGGCGGAGTGGGAAAAGGTGTGGCACCTTAGACCCCAGGGATTAGAAACAGCACCATGCAGGCTTTAAGAAAAGTCACCCCTCCCCTCTCGGACCTCTCTACGAACTCCTGGGCACCCATTTGAAAGTGACATAAAACTACCATTTTGACTCCTTTCTGCGTTGGCGGTCTTCGGCTGCACTTCAAAAAAAGTAACCGGTCTAGCTCCGACTACGTCAACTACAGTATTTTTGCGCAGAACTCACTGCGAAATTTACAAAAAAGTGCAAATTTTAAACCGAATTAATTCATAAGTTAGAGTTCTAAAGTTTTAGAGTTTTTTTTTTTGAATGGAATTTCAATCCTCTGACTACACGTTCAAGTAAAATTTGTTTCTGTCGTGTCACGCATTTGGATAGAATAATCCGAAACAAGTGGGCAAATAACTAAACCGTACCCCCCCTTAATATAAAACAATTTTGTTACTTTGGCGGTTCATTGGTTGGTTGGAATTTTCTACAACTTATAAGGAGTACCCCCAGTTATTTTCTCCACTCAAATTCATTAGCTCGTTTTTGAGTTCTTTGAGCTTCGCTAGCAACTCTGAATAACCAACTCTCACCATTTTTAATGCATTTCTCTTCAAAAACGCGCAAATCGCGTTTTTTTTTTGGGAAAAATTGTGCCGTTTCGTGAACGAAAATGAACTAAATGAAGTAGTTCATTGAAGTGATCTGTATCAAAAATTAAGCTATCACCAAAATGAACCAAATATACCAACTCGAACAGAGACCCAATTTATTAAACATTGTTTATAAGATAAATGCAGTTATATGATGTCAGAGATGTAGCCTGAAGCGAAAATTTCCGTGAAACAGCCATCAAGTCAAGTCTTCCTTTAACCAATTGTTAGTTATTATCTTGGTCCCGAAAATCAAAACATTTCAAAGCTAACTTCGTCGAAAAGTTGCAGTCACAACAGACGGCCAATTTATTCGCGATTCGACTCTTGTACCAACTTTCAGAGAGCACTTCTCAACAAACCGACATATATAAGCAGTGGAACAACATTTCCATCTCATTACGTGCCGCCGCTGAAGAGGTAGTAGGATTTCAACGAGCCCGAAAGAACAACTGGTGCGATGAGGAATGTCACGAAGCGAAAAATAGAAAAAAATATGCCGCCTACAGGCTACGCTGCAATGGGGTGTCACAAGAGCTATGAAGGATCATGGTATCGACCCAAACTGGGAAATAAGTTCTATGCTCACTCATAAAACATCTATTAAACATCTGAGAGTTATTATGGACAGTAAGGTGATATGGAGGGTGAGTGTGGAAGAAATTCTCAAGAAGGCTTCCAATGCATTGTACGCCCGCCGTAAAATGCTCGTTAAGACATGGGACTTATCTGCCTAATTTACGCACTGGATTTACACAGCAGTCATAACGCCCACTTGAAGGTATTTGCATAACAAGAGCACCTTGCACTACTCCAAAAGTAGCAATAGATAGAATTCTCAACCGGTACCCAGTAAACTTAAATGCGAAGAATTAAGCCGAAAAATCGGCACTAGGACTAAAAGTTACAGAACAGTTTACACATTGACCTTTCAGAGAAATTGTCCCTATCCCTATTCTTCAGGCCAATTTTAAAAAGGGACCAGACATAATAATATACTAAAGCGGGTGGGGAATGGGACTTCGATTCGATAGTTGCACCTACAATTTCTTTACAGACGGCTCTAAAATGATAGATGGAGTGCGATATTCTGCCCGGAGCTCGAGCTACAACAGCCGCATAAACTCCCAGACTATTGCAATATTTTTCAGGACGAAGCCTACGCCGCAACAAAAGCGCCGGAATCGGCAGCCGAATTAGGGCCTTATAACTCTCGTGAGAACATTTTCATTGACAGCCAGGCGATCTTAAAGCAGTTGCAGCTGTGATGATGAACTCACTTTGTGTATGACAATGTATAGCTTTTAAAGATGAGCTCTGTGTCAATAGACAGATCACACTATTCATGGCACAAATCTTCACTGCTCTAAACTGTTTAAGAAGAGAATTATATATGGTAATGGCATCAAAGCACTATAGTCCAGCAGACCAATTTTCGCGGCAAAAAGGCACTTTTATGAATTGTTTTTTTTTTAATTGTTATCAGCCTTAGTTAGAGATAATTTGAAAAAAAAGGAAATTATTTAAAAAAATGTATAGCTTTCAATCCTTTCTCTTTATGGATTTTCAAAGCCGTTGTTTTGTATTTTCTTCATAGTGACTTTACGTAAGCGGTAGGTATGTATAATAAAAATTCAGAAGCGAACTGTTGGAATTGTGGGTGGCCGGAAAACCATAAACAAATGTTTCCAAGCACTCAGGCAGTATTACCCATTATGCTATTATGCTGTTACAAAAGTGTTTTTATATTACTTCTTTTTTATAATAGAGAGTGTTGCTAAAGGTGTGCAAAACCAAATATTTATACTATTTTATTGAAGTTGTGTTAGTTTTTGAACTGTTTAATCGACTTCGAAAAAAAGAGGTTATGAATTATCGGAATATATATACAATTTTTAAATGTATGATACCGGATACTTTGGACTACGTGAACCGTTTTCGGTAATTTTTCGGAAAGGTGACATCTCAAGGGTGATCCCACACTAATTTGGTTTAGTTCCGATCACTGGATAATGAATTAACCGACGGTTCTACTAAATTTGTATATGAAAATTGCAGTCGGTTTAATTTTTTCCTTAAAAAATATTTGTTTTTTTTATTAATGTTGTGTTTCGTCGGGTAGAAGTAGTAGAAGAAGTGACATTATGAGGCATTGTGGAAAAGTTGTATATTTTCGAAATGGCTATAGTATCTACTTCCAAGCTTTGTTGAAATCGGCAAGACTTTCGGTAAGAAAAGTAAGGTTCTAATTAATAACATCTGTCGATTTATCACATAAAAAGCAGGGACCAAAATTGATTATTATTTTAAAATTTTCAATGAAAAAAATCAAAAGCTTCCAAATATCGTAGAACAGATACGAGTATATGATATGTACATGTTTTTTCATGTCCTGGAGGAATATGATACATTTAAAAATTTCTGAGCGATGTATATAAATATTATAACTAATAACTAATAATAATAATAATAGATTGGCGCTTACACATATGTTAGTGTTTGGCCGAGCTTCTCCTCCGATTTGTGGCGTGCGCCTTGATGTTGTCACACAAAGGG
>JAPVRG010101539.1:0-20180 GCA_029783565.1 Rhagoletis cerasi | reverse complement strand
GACAGAAATAATGAAAAATATTTCCTTAGATTTTTCTATGAGCTCGCTACTATTTAAGCTTAAATTTGAAATTTATTTCCAAAAAATAACCAATCACTTAAAGTTTCTCAAAGCGAAAAACGTTGAATACGTGAATATATTCATCTTGCATGTAAGCCTTTATATGGTGGCACCAAAAAAGAAATCTCAACTACAACATTGCTCGCGCGAATGCACTTACAATTCGCCATTTGGCACAAAAGTCAAACGAAAATCCTTTTGCGTCTTTATCGGTTGACTGGTCGCTTGCACGCTCGCACGCTGCTTTTGCTTTAGCTGGTCTGGCCTCGCCGGAGCTGCATGGCCGGGACGGTTCGGCCGATTGTCTGATTTGGGCCTCGTAAACCTGTTTAAAGCTGTGCGCATTTCATTGGAAAAAGGCAAAAGATGAAAACAGCGACAACAAATACTGCAGCCAAAGTGCATTGCAATATAAAAACAAGAACAAATACGCTAAAATAAAAACAAATCTTTTTGATGTTCTGGTTCACCTTCAATGGTGCTACTTTGGCCGAGACTGCAAATGCAACTGCAGCGATACGAACACAACCCAACAACTCCAAAAAGCAACAAGAACAAAATTAAGTACCAACAAAAACAGCAATAAGCCAGCACCAGCAATACAGAGAATTGCAGGCGAATGCATTTTACAGTGACTACTAAAAGCGCACTGACACACACGCCACGGCGTGCAATCGAACCACAGTTGGTGTGGAGCGGTGCGGTGCGGTGCGAGGACTGTCGCGGCGGCAAATAACTGGTTTCGCTAGCGGTCTGGCCTTTGCTTTTGCTGTTTATTTATCTACTTTTTTTCGAATTTTTCTGAATGCACAACTCGAGCTGAGCCGTTTTGTTCTGTACTTTTCAACGAGTATCACGTTTATTATGGCAACTGATTTTGTTTTGTTTTGCTTTGCTTTTTTTGCTCGCATTTGAAGAGCGTGTCTCTACTGCAGTTCTGCTGCAGGCCTTACAATGCAGCGCTGACTGTGGCGGTGGCGTTGACGATGCCGATGACTACCCCATGTTTTGCTGGCTGAAGCGATCGGCTAGCAGCGATAGCAAAACCAACTGCAATAATGAAGTTGAGGGAAAAAAGTTGACTGTAGAAAAAATGTGCAATCAACAGGTATAGCGAATCGCTGTGGTAAACTGTAGGAAAATATGTGCAAAATCAGTGAGAGTGTTCTGTTGTTGTAGCTGTTTGTTGTACTGAAAAATGTTGCCCAAACCAGCTAAACCAGACTCCAATTGACGGCGTTCGATCGCCTAAGGTGAACAGCTTGTTATTGTAAAATAGAAAATTAATAGTTATTAAGTAAATTAGTTAAGTGAGCTTTAAATAGGAGCGAGTCAAATTTTGTAAGATGGAAAAAAAAGTGGAAGAGGTAAAAAATTTGCATTAAAATACTTAAAAAGCTACAATGTTGCACAATTTATAACTTTTACGGTTACAGTTTTAATTTAAATTCAGAATTTTTCAATTTTATAATTTTTATCCACTTTTAAACAAAATAAAACATATCCTCTTTGCTTCAAACTAAAGCACATATGATTTGGCGCCAAACGACCTTGTGTTTACTTTAAACAGATTTATTTTTGGAGATTTTTTCGTTTGAATACTATTTCGTTCTGCACCTCACAGATGCTTTTTCGTAATTAAGAAAAACCGAAAAAACAAATATTCTCCGTCTAATGGCATTCGAAACCGCACCCGCCTGAAGACTAACAAATTGTAGCAAGCATCTCTGCGCACTCAGCTACAGCCACATGCAAGTGAGTTTTGAAATGTTCACTTTGAATCATAGTTACAGAGTGGTATTGTTTGGAATTTTTTTTATTGAGCTGAAGTCAATCTCGATAAATAATTCCAGACAACACCAAACTTATGTTTAAGTTTGTTCAAAAAAGTACTTTTTCTGTTCAAAACTTGCAAACAGCTAACATGGACAAAACCAGAAAATGACTCTGTTTGAAAAAATCATGTTACTTTTTTCTTAGTGTAGGAAATTCCATTCCACGCTGAATTGGGAAACAGGATATTTGAAAATATTTTTCATACAAATTTGGCAAAATTTAGATTTTTTTTACCCTTCATTGATGTTCATAAATCTCTTAACTTAATAATTCCTATACAGAAATTTCGTAATTTTCTTCAACTGCTTCTGGATTTTCTAAATTTTTGTTATTTTTCGAACTTTGAAATTTTCAATTCGGGTTTATGATATTCATTAGGCTACCTTTACACGGGTCGATTTTTGTCGTTCAACCAAAATCCACCCATGTAAATGGCAATTTAACTGGCCGCAGTTCAATAATTACTCCTTTTTGAATCATTTCTATGTCAGCTTTAAAAATAGGTTTTCTGCTGCTCATATTTGGAAAACATTTTATTTGCAGCATACGATTTTCGTCGACTCGTGTAAATGCTTTGGATAGTCGATTTCTCATTCGATTTTCTAGTCGATTTTCCAATCGACAGTAATCGACCCATGTAAAGACAGCTTTACAAAACTTGATGGTTTACAAACTCATGAATTGATAATATTTTTAATTAAAGATTTTCCACTAACTTTTTTTTTATTTTTTAAATTTTTTAAATTTTTTTTAAGTTTTTTAGCTTGAAAATTTTCGAGCTACTCAGGCCAGCTTTCGAACTAAGAAGTTTATGAGCTTTCCTACACATCTTTAAGGGCCATTTTTACAGTAGAGAGTTACTCACACCCCGCAGTTAAATCACAATTTTTTTACTGAAAATCTATAGTTAACTTCCGAATGTGAGTTAACTTCCGACTGTGAAAACGGCCCTAACTATTTAAAGCTTATGAAGTGATGCAATTTCATCATCACTTCATGTTTTCAACATTGAGGTTTTTTGAATAATTCTTGAATTTATAAATTTTTTTAATTCTTTCAAACATAGAAATTTTCGAGCGATGTAATTTTCATCAACGTTCGACCTTAGAAATATTTGAACTTCTTTTAGAACGCTCTATGGATTTTCAAACTTATGAATTTTTGAAATTTCATAATTTTTTGATTTAAAAAAAAAAAAAAAAATTTATGGATTTAAAACTTATGAATTGATGAAATTTTATAATACTACTAACCGCCAAAAAACGTAAGCGAAATTCATCTTTAAATTTATTTTCTTTCGAATGGAGAAATGTTCCTAGAGCAACTAGATGCATTTCTGCATCAAAAGTAAAATTCTGAGCAAAATTTCGCTTACGTTTTTTTGACGGTTAGGGCTCGTTGCGATTTTTTGAATAATTTTTGAATTTATACATGTTTATAATTTTTTCGAACTTAGAAATTTTCGAACGAAGTACTTTTCATCAAATTTTGAGCTTAGAAATTTTTGAACCTCTTTAGAACACTCTATGGTTTTACAAACTTATGAATTGAGTTTCCTCAGTTTCATAATTTGTTGATTTGACTAGTTTTTTAAATTTTAAATATTTTTTTCACTTTTTTGAACGTTCAAATTTTCGAACTACATATGTAAGTTTTTGTTATCAGCTATCGAACTTAGAAATTTCCCTTCAAGGCTCTATGGAGTCATGAGTTAAAAAAAAATTTGAATGTTGGAGTATACAGTGACCCAAATACATATAAATTGGGACGGGACATTTTAGCAAGTTTTGACTACATCTTTTTCTTTAGTTTATTTAAGTTTATTTTTTTTTATGAGAGTATAGCTGATTACCTAACGAAAACCATATACATATGTATGTTTATCCAAATTTCAGACTTTGCGCAAAAATTATGAAAATTTTGCAAACTTTCACAAAAATTTCAAACTTTTTAATCAGCATCTTTACAAAAAAACTTGCTAGCCGATTAAATTTTAGCACAATAAAGTGGAAGTTAGAAGTACCTAGGACATAACGTTGGCAATTTTATTTGTTGACGGTGTTACACATTTTTTTCCATAAAAAGTATGTTTGAAAATTTTTTTGTATGTTGGGAAAAGATCATTAAGAAAAAAATTTTAAATTTCGTAAAACTTTGCAGGATTATCATAGCTTTATGCAAAGTCTGAAATTTGGGTTTATATGGTTTTTGTTATGTGGGTAATCAGCTATACTTTCATAAAAACATAATAAACATTACATAAACTAAAGAAAAATAGCCAATATATTTGGGTCACTGTATATTACGCTATATACAAAAATGTCTATGCACATAAGTTTTTCAAATTAAAAACTACATTTTCGAACCTCAACCTTGAGCTTAAAAAAATGTCAACAGTTTATTTAATATTTTTTGTATTTTAAAAGTTAAAAATTAATGAATTCTATACAAATTTAAAAATTTAATCTATGCCGGACTTCATACCATTCAAATCATCCTAACCTAAATATCTAATTTATATACATATACATAAAGTGAAAAACAATCTAAAAATAGTTAATTTTTTTTTTGAAGCCAGAAATTTTTTAATCCTGAATTTATTCCTATGAATTCGTGAATTTGATGAGTTAAAAACTGAAAATATTCGACTGAAGTTTTCATAATCAATGTAT
Source organism: Rhagoletis cerasi (assembly GCA_029783565.1). Classification (NCBI taxonomy): domain Eukaryota; kingdom Metazoa; phylum Arthropoda; class Insecta; order Diptera; family Tephritidae; genus Rhagoletis; species Rhagoletis cerasi. The sequence goes on along the minus strand of JAPVRG010101539.1, from coordinate 15,612 downwards.
GCATATTCGATGTTATTGCCTTGAACAAAATGCAAATTTAGTAAAAAATTTCAATAAAAAGAGAATACGTTTTTGCAAACTTTTTGTTTGTAAAAAATTGAATAAAATTGAGAGAATTCAAAACTTTTTTCTACGAGATATGAAAATTAAAAAATATTCAATAAAATAGGAACACTAAAGTTATAATGTAGATTTAAACAGGAATGGTCGCTTTAAGAAATAAGAATATGCGCGATTTTTCCACGTTTATAAAAATGTTAGAATTATGAATAAAAAATTTAACTTTTCTAAGCCAATCCAAAAAATATTGAAATTTAACTTAAACGAACGAATTTGGTATTATTGTTTAGACAAGTAAATACTAGTGTACACACTTTTTTTTTTTTAAATAGGAGGACATTCTTAAAAAATGTCTTTGCGTCTAGTACTGCACTAAGCACTTATGAAATTGACATTTTTTATGACAAAATTGTTTCACAAATATTTTCGTAATTTTTCCCCCATTTTAATTTTATCCGTTTTAATTTTGTTCGAATTTTTTTTTTTCAAATTTAAATCGTTTTTCAAATTTCAAATTTTTCAAAATTAATTTTTTTCCAAATTCAATTTTTTTCCAAATTCAATTTTTTTCCTAATTCAATTTTTTTCCTAATTTAATTTTTTTCCAAATTCAATTTTTTTCCAAATTCAATTTTTTTCCAAATTCAATTTTTTTCCAAATTCAATTTTTTTCCAAATTAAATTTTTTTCCAAATTAAATTTTTTTCCAAATTAAATTTTTTTCCAAATTCAATTTTTTTCCAAATTCAATTTTTTTCCAAATTCAATTTTTTTCCAAATTCAATTTTTTTCCAAATTCAATTTTTTTCCAAATTCAATTTTTTTAAAATTTGAGTATTTTTTCCATATTTAAATTTTTTCCGAATTTAAATTTTTTCCAAATTTCAATTTTTTCCAAATTTAAATTTTTTTCAAATTTCAATTTTTCCAAATTAAAATTTTTTTTAAAAAAGTCAGAAAATTGCTATTCAAAACTTACTGTTCACGTGGACCGAATTTATCCAGCTACGTACATAAAAAAATATTCCGACGGATTGATTTTTGAGGTCGGTTAAAAATCTACAAATTTGTAAGCTTTCTAAAAAAACTTGAAACGTACAAACTTTTCGAATAAAATATAAATTTGCCTAAATGGAGTTATTTTTTTAGCATTGTGACTTTTTGGTGACTCGAAAAATGCAAATTACTTAGTATTAACGCTTAGTCCAAAGATTATTAGAAAAAAGTGCGCGATAATTCATCGCTCTTGAAATCTTGTCATTTATTAAATAAATAAAAATTATGCCTCAGCCTGTTTTGTCTACTAGATATCATGTCATATTTATTACCCACCAATTAATCCTCATCTCTCTCCCCTTCAAATGGCTCATAAAACGAATGCCACTATCAGCAAATGGTTTCCAAATATTTTCCAAACAAATACTGCTGAGCACAGCTAAAACAGTCACAAATCAACATGAAATTTGTTTACGTTCGAACTCTTTTTCGCTCAATCAAGACAGAAAGCAGCAAGTTCCTTTGTTTCGCTTGAAAGCAATCAGAGACGACGAGTGTGCGCTCCATGTGGAACTACTGCAGGTAAACCCAACGCAACAGCGTGTGAGAAGTGGGAGGAGAAGTTGCCATAAATTAAGGCTGTCATTAACTGGAAAAGAAAAAAATTGCCGCGATCGACAGCGAGCAACACGAACACTTCTCTCACACTTTTTCACTTTTTTTCGCTCTTCACCTCTCTCTGGCTCTCTATTATTTACTCACTGCAACTATCGAATGCATTTGCTGGCTGGCATTCTCTTTGCCTTGAAATTGCATTGAATTGATCACGATCACGCTGCCCCTACTGCCTGCTGGTGCTAATCGTTGAATTGTCGATCACTTTGATCGCCTGCTGCTGCCGCCCGCCCCGCTCCAACCACCTTTCTGCGCGAATGCAGTCAGTGACTGTGGTTTGTGCGCTACAAGTTGAGGCAGGTAGATACATACTACATAAATAGCTGGTTGTTATTTTCTTTGGCCACGTAAATTGCATTATTTGCCGTTATATGTTTTTTGTCTTTATTTTTATTGTCGAAATTGCTGTTGCTGCGGTTTTTCGAATGATTTTAATGCTTTCTTATTTTTTCCTCAATATCGCTTACTTTTGAGTCAGAAGCACGTTCGCCAACTGTATTGTTGTGTGCTTTTGAGAAAGATAATTTTGTTGTTGGCGTAGTGTTGTGCAGTTGTTATTGCATTTTCGATGTATTTTTCATTACCTTTGGATACAATTTATATTTCTTCATTTTTCGATGTGCTTTTTTGGTAGATTTCGCTTGTTGTTCTTTTTGTTACTGTTGCTTATATGAATGTGAATGTTTAAGCCAAGTTTTGTGGGTCATCGAAATTCAGTGTACAAACAGAAAATCGGTTGCATTTGTACGAAACGAAATCGTTATAAAATTTGCACGCTCAAAATCAAACACTTTGCACCAAAAATGCGTGGATATTTATGTGCTTATATGAAGGTGTGGCCAAGTGCATACATACACACATATATTTTAAATTTTTACGTACGGCTTGTATAATTTAAAATGTTGTAAACCTGAGATAAAAGCTTCAAAAATTTGCTTGTCGAATTTCATAATTTTTAAGCGATAATATTGATTAAAACTCCAAAAAAAAATGTAGTAAAAAAATCACGAAAATTTATGATTTATACATTTTTCAAAATTTACCAATATGTATAGAAATTAATAAACTACTAAAATAAGAAAAACAAAAGCCGGATTAAAACTGCTGAACATTAAAACTTGGAAAAATTTGGGTGAAAACCCGTGAACAATTTTTTAGTTATTAAATTTATCAAAGAAAATGTCAGTAGAACTCCCTGAAATGTTTGTTAAACCACACTCATTCGAAGACTTTTATTTTATTTTATGTTTAAATGCTTAAACTCTTAAATTTATAGAGAAATTCATAGATTTCTATGCATTTCTTACTAATAAAACTTTTAAAAAGCTGCATTCATTTATAATTTAGGAATTCATTATTTTTTTTTTAGAAACTAAAAAATTTACGAGCTTGAGGACTTGTAAGAAATACAAATTTTTCCTTTGCAAAAAATTATTTTTTAATAATAATCTTTAAGGCCCGTTTTCACACTGACAAGTTAACTCACATTTGACAGTTAACCTTCAATTTTTGTACTGAAAACCGGCAGTTAACTGCCGAATGTGATTTAACTCCTCAACACTGTCGAAATGGCCCTGACTGAAAAAAATGTAAGGTTAACATAAATTTAAATTTAGGCATAGTATCCAGCTCTTAAGCAAATCAAAAAACTCATACAAAAAACGCTCAAGAAATGAAATTTTCTTAGAAGAATGTTGCCGTTAATAATTAACAAAAAAGATCTAACACATTTTTTTTTCAGAAATATTTTCCTCAATAAATGCAGTTTTCGAAAATATAAACGAAAAATGTAATTGCTTATAAAAACTTTAAAAACTAAAATTTTTCAAAAAAATTCTCAGAACCCCATTCACATCTACAAACCTCTCTTCTCACAAATTTTCAAGTAAAAATTCCAACTTGACTGAAATCCGAGGTCCAGTTGAGAAATTTTCACCCTTCTATCAAAATTTCTTAAGTCAGTTCGCAGCTCTCAAGAAAAAAATGCTCGTATACAAGAAAATTTACAGCAATAGCAAAGTAATTTTTCAAGCGACAGGTTTTTTGAGGTAGATACTAAGCTTTAAACAGAAATGTATATTTTTACTGAACCTTTATTGCAAAAAAAACTTTGGGCGGAAAAAACTGAAGATTTTTTTTTTAATACATACAATTTTTTTTAAATTTTTTTTTTACTTTTATTAGTTTTTTATATTTTTTTAATATTTTTATTTTCATTCGAGTTTCTTACATTTTTTTGCTTATTTCTTTTATCTTACTTTTTCAATTTATTTTTAATTTCTGTACTTTTAAATTTTCCTTCATTCTAAAAATTTTAAATCGGAAAAATGTATACCTCTTTCCTGTTTTTAATCGTCTTCCAAAAAGGAGAAGGTTAACAATTCGTCGGAATATATTTTTTTTTATGTATGTTACCGAAAAACTTTGCACCAAAGAACTGTTTTCGATACTTTTTTTTTATCGGAAAGTGTGGTTCCATACTAATGTGGTTTAGTACCAATCATTTGTTTCTTTTTTTCGTTTTTTAATTTTTGAACTCGTATTTTTCGGTGTTAACATGTCTTAAATTTCTGTAAACTTTTCGCATGTGTTTCCTAATGTTTCTCGGAAACGGTGGCTCTTAGGAAAAAAGTATCTAGACATTTTTTATAGATAATTATCTGATCTACAATTTTTGTCTGAACTAATTTTGTAATAAATTTTCCCGTTTTGCTGAAAAACGAGAAAACCCCGTTTTCGTGGCCTTTGACCCCGAGAAACTTTTTTTTCCAGGTATCGGATCGATGAGGACTTTTTAGATTTCATTTATTACGGTGTTTTGAACAATCCCAGCAATTCTCAGCTGGGTGGGAATTTTTGTACCCTCGAATGTCTAAATTGACCGGACTATATATCATTTGTGTAATTTTTCATTGAAATTACTTAGAATTTTATTTTCAGTTTTGAAACTTTACTGTGTTTAGAAAAAAAATATACGCTCTAGAAAATTTTTTACTTTTTGAAAAAATGTTTGAAATAAAAAATGTTCCTTTAGCATTAAATATTTAATCGTTTTTACTAAAGCTTGAATTTTTATAAATTATGAAACGCTTTTGAAAAATTTTATAATGGCATAATTTTAATTTTAATTTTAATTTTTTAATTTGTTTTTGTTATTTTTTTTTTGGCCTTTTTAACAATTATATTCAACAGTTTATTGAGCTTGAGGCCAAAAAAAAATAACAAAAACAAATAACTTAAGGAGGAGCACACCTAAAGTTAAAAATTCTAAAAATAGAATTATTGACAAAAACCAACAAAACAAACAACCACATGATCAAGTAAAATAGCAGCGGAATAGCTGCGCTTGATTGTAGTTGGCTTAACAAAAATGAAAATGTGGAAAAGCAACAACAAGTTACATGGCGAACTTAGCGCAGTGGGTAGCACACTGGCTTTGTAAACTGGGAGGCGCAGGTTCAAATCCCAGAAAAAGGAGTCTGATGAGGAGATGTGGTGATCTCCGAAATAGCAGCTATAATTCCTACCAAAATGTAAATTGTTGTTTTTTCCACAAGAATTTTCATTTAAAACGGCCTCAAGCTCAATAAATTGTTGAATTTAATTTTTTAAGTAATGTTATTTATATGACCTGACTGAAATTTTCTAAGACTTGCTAATGGTTTATTGTTTTGGGCGGTGATAGTTATAGTTAATATACTTTTTAAATACTCATCTACTTAAATTTGTTCCCAAATATTATCGCTGTTATTAAAATTATACAAACTATGGGCTTTTCGTAAAATAAGCCGGAAAATCTGGAAATTTCGAAAAATATTTTTCATACAAAGTTTGACAGTTTCACAAAAGTTTCGAATTATCGAATTAAATTTTGAATTTTTTCTGTTAGAAATTTTCAAAATTTTAGAATTTTTTGCTGTTAGTAATTTTTAAAATTTAAGAATTTTTAAAAAATTTTTATTTATTTATTTAATTTTAGTTTTTGTTTATTTATTTACTTATTTAAATTTATTTAAATTTATTTTGTTTTAATTTATTTTATTGTATTCTACCTTGACTTGTTTCGTTTTATTATTTTTTTTTTTTTTTACTTTTTTTTGTTTTTTATTTTCTTTTTAATTTGTTCTTTTTTAGTTGTTATTTTTTTGAAATTTGTTTCATTTTATTTTAGTGATTGAAGTTTGGTTAAATGGTTTGCTGAGCCACTTTTTGATTGATTTTTTTTTAGGACAGAACGGTAGACATCTGACATAAAAATAATATCACTCCTTTTTTTATGATTCATGATATTGAAGATAGACACCGCTATTGCCAGTGTCGACTAGAAGTAGATGAACGACTATTGAGCAATTATCGATTGTCGATGCTATAGTGATTGTCGCTTAGTCTTTCAATTAGCAACATAAACAGCAGTATAATGAGGAGCGATTAAAAACTATTCACAGTCGCCAATTGATCGTCTAATCGACACTCACAATACCAAGCACAATCGATAAAATCGCTCAATAGTAGTTTATCTACTTCTAGTCGACACTCGCAGTACGGGCGAGAGTCTTGAAGTGAAATCTGTTTGTTTTCTGTGGATTCAGATTTTGGAACGTTTTCATAGTCAGGATTCTTTGAAGAGTTCGCGTTAAAATTGATTTACTTACAAATGAAGGGGTTAGAATCAAAAGGATCTAAGTACGTCTGACACTGTTTTGAGATAATTAAGGTTGAAGTTTATTACTTATTGTAAATTATAGGTAAATGCATTTAGTACGTTTATTGCGCGGTCAATAGATGGCACTACAATGTCCGAAATAACTTGGATCTCTTTGTCACCAAATAAACACTATATTTAACTATACAAATATGGGTATAACTTATATTTTCAAAAAAAGTCACTTAGACCCTTATGATTCTAACCCCTTCAAATGCTTTTCGTTGGCTGTCGATTGTTGCAGATCAGCTAATCGATTATCAGGCTTCATATGTATTCTTGTGACAAAAGCGGACAAGATTTTTTAAAAATATTTACGCAATTAGTATTCTCATTTCCTCTAGAGGGATTTCTCTGAAAATTGGATTAGATATCAGTAAGTAGCGATCGTTGACGAATTGCTTCAAAGCGAGAAAAAAGTTTAAAATTCGTTTTCCATCTCACGTCCATCTTTTCAGAAATGATAAAAAAGGCAAAATGAAAGAAATTTTAGTTGCATTCTGAAAATTATTTACAGTACATATATATTTTTACTGATCTCTAACACGCTTCACTGATCGCAATTGATATACACTGCAACTACTGGGGTCCATTCACAATGAATTACATACATACATACATACATATTAGTAATTTCCATAAATTTCTACTCAAAGAAAGAAAAGGGTCAAAGAGTACAAACAAGAAAATTATATAATTTTTAATCGAGTTGCATACGATAGAAAATGTGAAAGGGAGTAATGTAAAGTAATGGAAATGTACATATGTATGCGTGTAGGTACATGCACATATATGTAAAATGCAAACTCCCCTCTATCGAGCGCCAATTGCTGAACAGGATTTGAGAGCGCCTGCTGGAATGAGCTACAAAGGCAACAGTTGAAAAAAATAAATTAATACATAAATACATTTGTATTTTCAACTCCGTGTGCGAGCATATTCCCCCTATAAAAAAAATTCAATTTACGTAAAACGCGCATGTGCGCTCGTATAACGGTACCCCAATGACGTTTGTTGCTTTTATTTTGTGTTAAATATTGTTGCTTTGCTTGCACTTTGCTTTCTACTTTGTCCCTTTTATCATTTTTTCCAATTCGATTCTTTCACAAATGCAAGCGGATTGTCGAAAACAGCAGCAGCAGCGTTGTAGCCTTTTTACCTTCAAATTTATTTAGTGTGAATTTTTTCGACTTGTATTACTGTTACCGCTGGCGGTTTCTTAAGAAACGAACTGAAACTGTGTAGTGAAAATAAACACTAACAGAAATAAAAAATAAAGAAATTGTGAAAATAAAATAAAAATTAAGAGCAGCGAAACCCCCAGCGTGTCAGCAAACATGCAACAAATGGAAAGCAACGAAATGTTTTGGTTTGCCGTTAAATCAGAAGGAGGAGAAGGCGATATGGTGGCAGCAAATGTAAGCAAAAAAGAAGGGTAGCGAAAGATTTAAAAATAAAAAAATGTGAATGAAAAAATTTGTGCAAAAATTTGCACACCACAAAAAAAAAATTAAAGAAATCGTAAAAGCGAAAAAGACAGACGACGTCAGGGCAATGAAATGTGTAAGAATTTGGGAGGCGAAGTGAATGTGCAGAAAAAAAAGGAAAGAAAAAAAAACGTGCAAGTGGAAAGTATGCAAGAATTGGCATAAAATAAGAGAAAAAGCAAAAACAAACAAGTCCAAATGCAATGTGTGCTGCTCAGTTCTCAGGCTGGCGCAACAAGCTGGCTCAACTCAGGCTTTCGCGGCGATCTGTTGGTCTTGTTGGCAGATCGCGTGTATACATACATATGTGTTTTTTTCTCCACCACCCAAAAACAATTTGGCGTTTGTGCTTGATCTTTGTTATTGTTGCATTATTTTTGTAGCCTTCCACTTATTTATGTATGTACATATGTTATCGCTTCAATTTTGTGTACACACATTGCTATTCATCATTAGTAATCATTGTTGCTGCCTTGTTGCCTTGCTGCCTTGGCGTTCGATGCTGTGCTGTGTTGTTTTGTTGTATTTTTTGTTTTGAAAAAGTTGACTTTTTTGGTTTATTTTCGTTCGATTCATTGCCTTACCTTTTTCGGGATATTTGACCTACTTTTTCGTCAAACAAATAACGTCAATGGCATCACGGCAAATGCAACAATGCAAATAAGTGAAAAAAAATCAAGAACAACAACAAAAGCTGCAAAACAAAAGTTAAGCTCAGCGAGTGAGCGCTCTTTATTCAGCTTTGTTTGTGTTTCGTTTTTGTTTTTAAATGAGGTTTGATCTTTGTTGATCTTGTTTCTTTGTGAGCACATTTGAAAGAACTACAAACAGGCGAGGAAATAAAAATTTTTTTTTAAATTTTTCTTAAATTTTTATTTTTTATTTTTGTACTTTTCTTTGAAATACACAAATTTTTAATGTGCTGCGCTTTTGGTAAGATTTTGAAAAGAAACTGAAATAAATATCGTAGATCTGTTGTAATTGAAGATCACTTGAATTTGAAAATTAAAAAAAAAAAAAAAAATATGATATTTAGGAAGATTGAGATACATATCGTACGTTTAATAATAAAGAGCATTATTTAAAAAATTTTAGAAAACATGTAGCGTGCTGAAGCTGAGTTTTAATAAAATACGATCCTTAGCCCAGCGAGAACCGGGAATGATGGCATGTTTCCGCAACGTCGTCCTCCAAACAGCTACGGAAAGAAGAGGGATCGGAGATGATGGAAAGTTGTAAGGCATGAGTTCCTATTGAACAGTGACCTGTGAAGGCTGCTGTCCGCGCATAGAGCTATCGTATATCTAGGAGTAGGCCGCAGGTTGTCGTAGGAACTCCTATACTCTCACTGCCAGGGGAGATAATTTCGAAGGATGCCCTGCCTGGCGTTTTATCAGCCTCGCAATTGTCCGTAATGTCGCTATGCGTTGTCAGCCTAACTTGGGTGTATTCCGAAAAGACCGAGGGAAAGATGAGGCATTCTCTTTCTAATCGGCATTACACTTGCACGTGACCAGTGGTCTGTTTTCTTTATCGCGGTCACCTCTTCTTAAGGCACGTTGCAGAAATTCGGGCGCCTAAACTTGAGGTTTAGGGAGAGTTCCTAACAGAACACATCTCCAACTCTGCTAATTAGCTTCGACTCACCCGTGAATATGTTTGCTGGACCTCTTCCCCCAAAGCTTCCTCTCTCCAACTCACTCGTTAGAGCGATGTGTATAGAGAAGGATTCATTCGGTACCAGCATCGATATACACTGATCAGTTTCCTCAGGTAAGAAGTCGGCCAATCCATAGATCTTCGAGGGCCCAGTTCCCCTTAGCCTACTGCCAGAGCGGATCGATTTTTCGATGCATCGAAAAAATCAACAGCTATGCTAAAGTACATCACCAGAAAATCATAGATGGTTTCCGATGCTTCTTAAATTTAATGAAACTTTTTTTATAATTTTCAATGCCAAATGCAATTGGAAAAATACCTGTGTGTGTACTTCCCTGAATTTAATTAGCCTTCCTATATCCCCGCTAATTTGAATAAAAATTGCGAAGGTCGCTGGAGCCTGCAGTTTCAATTTTTATTCTGACAGATAAAATAACGCTCAAGAAAGGAGTTTTATTTTCGATGAAAAAAAAAACTCAAAAATAATCATTATTTTTGATGAAAAAATAAATACATCTCCTTTACTGATCAAAAAAATAAAACTTACAAAACAATCATTATTTCAGAGAGAAATAAACCACTTGAAAAATGAGTTTTATTTTTGTTCAAAAAAATATAACTCGATATACGATTATATATTCTGAGCGATTGATGATATTTCGAAATGTAATTATCAATTATAATTTTTATATACAACGCTCAGAAAGTTTTAAATCGTATCATATTCCTACAGGACATGAAAAACCATGCACATTAGGGCGTCTCGCAAAAAAAAAAAGTTCGCCATACGCCCCCTCATATGAAGTGTTTTGAAAAGCATAAAAAAAAATTTTTTTTTGGACAACCCTAGTAGTCGCCCCATAACAATTTTCCTCATATCTTCGGCATTTATAGTCGGATTTGAAAGTGTGATACACCAATGTTTTTGTGTAGAGGAGGCGGGGTTTCCTACGGAAGTTCATTGACGCCATGTGCTCCATAAAAAAAGTTGGGGTTTCCGTATGGTTTCCAACTAAAAATAAAATGTATTTTATTTCGGGTTCTACTGAACTAATCGAAATACTTCTTTCTCAAAAGATGAATAATTTTTAACGGTCTTTAATTTACTGTAATTAGGACGGTACGTTAGGGTGGTAGCAACTGAGATCCGGTGGGTAAGTCCCACAATGAAGCACATGAGGTCAATGAATTTCTGTAGGAAAAACCCCCTCCTCGAGACAAAAACATTGGTGCATCACACTTTAAAAGAAAAATGTAATTGGGCGACTAAAAGGGTTGTCAAAAAAATTTTTTTTTTTAAATGCTAATGCACATACATATATACATATACTCGAAACTGTTCTATGATATTTCGAAGCTTCTGATTTTTTTCATTGAAAATTATAATAGGTTACAGCTAATAGTCACCGAGACGATTCTGAATCGGTTTTGTAGATCTTCATCTTCCCAATCTTTCCGAAGCTAGTTTTGCTGTCGTTTCTCACTTAAAGTCTAAGCTTTCGTTGTTGAGTTGCTAGACTGTTTGCATTGTTTTTCGAACAATTTATGATTGGTTATTTTGGGCTTCGGCCATTAGCAAGCGCTCCCCTTAGTAGATTTAAGCTTTTTTATTGAACGCAGTCTTGTACAGCTCCACGCATCTACTCATACTATCTATTCATAGGCAACTAGCTTTATGTATCACTCGAACCAGCCAACGTCTGTACATGGGTTCTACTGCTACATTTCTAGCACTACTTTTGCCAATACCGGTTGGATCCACTTCCATAAATGGCTTGGAATCCTACCTTCTTTATTACTTTCTTTCATTAAGCCTATGATCTTGCGATCTTTTGCTATATCAGCAAAGGCTACAGATACAGATACGGTATGCACTCCTTAAATGAGCCAGCCGCAAGAGTATTATATATACAATTCCAGTGCCCCCATCATTACCCTGTAAGTAGTCTACCAGTCATCTTAATTCCTAAAGTAACAACTTCTGCAATAGGGTCGTTCAGTCACACCGAAGGTCGCTCAGAGTTTGGCTTATAGTTTTATTAAATTAGACTTTCATAGCTTTTGGTTTTCCTCAGATGAGCCAGTTCATAAGGCAGCTCATTTTGTCAACTTCTGTGCCTGGACAAATTTGACTAGCCGCCGTTTTCTCTCAATCATCCATTCTATTTATTACCGCCTTGAAATTATCTTTCAAACCAAAGTCACTCAGGTCATCCATAGGTGTCTACTATGGGTCGCTTATTTGCAACGTACACTTGTTCTGTATTTATACTAATGTATAGCGGCGTTACTTCGATGCCAGTGGCGTTACATTTCCGCGTATTGTTGGCAAAAATTGCAAAAAAAAACTGTAAGGGTAATCACAATCCCGTGCAAAGGGTCTTGCATTTGCATATTTCGGCGCATTTGCAAATTCACAACAATAAAATACAAACAGTTGCAATGGAAGCAACCATAAAATTTGCAAATGCACCGAAATATGTAAATGGAAGACCATATGCACCGGATTAAGATTACCCTTTCTACAGGGTATTCCAGAAGTCGACGTGAAGCCGAAACTAGTGTAGTACATTTTTTTTCAGTACAGTCAGTTAAAATTGGGCGAAGCCTTGAATTTAAAATTTTTTTTTGGACAAAAACTGTCATTTTCCTCCCAGCTAGAGCAATTGGTTATAAATTTTTGGCGCAAGTACAGAAGCATTACTCAGAATTACATAATAAAAATAAAATTGAGAAAAAGTAGAAATTTGTAGTAACGGGAATTGAAAAAACCTTAACAGGGTGTAGATTTTTTCGTTTTTTTTTGAACGCATATAATTTAAAAAATGCAGGAAATATATTTTTTTTTATACTTTTCCGATAACTATTTTGACCTGGCCTATCACCCGTTTCCGGCTTGACGTCGACTTCTGGGACACCTTGTATATATTTTTGTGACTTTTCTGTCTTTTGCAAGCACATTCCTGCACTTTCTCGCGTGCGTTACAAACATACGGGCAGTAGTAAACAAGTGCGGGTAATATACATTTATATATACATACATATGTAGGTTTTTTCCACTAGGCACCGCTGCACGGTGGCCCAAAACTGGAATTTACTGTTCTAAACAGTTCTGAGCCTTGATTCTTCAACCGATTTGATTTATTTCTTTTTTTTTTAAATGAGGGCTAATGAAATTTTTGAAGAGCATTGTTGAGCCCGATTTTTAAAATTTATTTTGTTTATATAAAATTTTTTTAATGCAAAAAGCAGAGAAAGTAGCAATTTTTGAATATTATCGATTCTCCTGAACCTGTTAATGGATGCTACATAATAAAATCTAGTTGAAAACTTTTAAGGTTATCCCAAAACGAAAAAAAATTTTACAAGAATTTGAAATTTAAAAAATTTTCTTTTTTGGATTTTCGGAAAAAATTTAGTATGCAGTTTTTCGGCTAATTAAATTTTAGTATCATAAAGTACAAGTTTCAAGTGGCGTTGAATTTAAATAATTTTTTTTACGCTCACATTTTAGTATTGTGGAAGAAAATTCCTAACACCGTCAGCAAAAAAAAATATTAAAAATCACTTCAAACTTGCAGTGAAAATTTTTGAGCTATAAAACTGCATTCCCAACATATTTCTAAAAATTAAAAAAAAAAGTTTTAATTTTGTTGACATTTTTTGTACATTTAGAATTTTGCTTGGGATTATATTTTTTGTTTGGGGGAACCCCAAATTTTTTTTTAAGCTAGTTTTGCTGCTTTCTCTGCACTTTGCACTAAAAAAATTTATTATATTTAAACAAATAAAAATTAAAAAATTCGGGCTCAACAGAGCTCTTTACAGTTTATTAGCTTTCATTAAAAAAATAATAATAATGAAATCGGTTAGATAAATGAAGGCTCTAGACTATTTTGAACAGTAAATTTCAGTTTTGGACCATTCTGCGCTGAATGTAACATTCGCAAGCGGGCGAGCATTATTAGGTACAATTCACTGCTGGCAAGTTACAAAAGTGTGAAAAATTGCGGAGTGGGGACGCAGGCTGGCGTTTGTGTAGGTGGTGTGCTGTAATGTAGTAATGCTTTAATTTACATTTCATTTATTAAAATAATTTTATGGCGTCGTATTTGTCTAGGCCCCCATGCAGAGGTGCAACACATAAAACGGGTGAATGGTTGCTGGTGGAAAGGCACACATGCACACAGCCACCCGGCGACGTTGGCCAGACAAGCGCAAGCGCGTCAGTAAAAGTGTCGGTTCGTTCACACCTTTAACGGTATCTCAAAGCCGTAGGCCAACAACATTCACAGTGCCAACAACTGGGCAAACAAAGTTATGAATAGTCAACATGTGTGTCATCGCTCGCAACATTGCTTACATTCGAGTACCTACTTGTGTGTACAGTGGCGTTAAGCGTTATCAGGGACAATCGCGCTGGTGAAAATTAAGACAACAAAAGTGCAATAAATAGCAGAGAAACGAGAATTATCAAAAAAAAAAAGGAAAAGAAAAAAAAACACAAATAAAGTAAATATAAAATAGCAGCTTGTAAGGTGAATTGTTGTGGGTGTAAATAAGGCTGCTGGCAGTCTTAAGAAGAGGAGCGATGCCTTCTTTTAATGATATGCCCTTATTGAAAAAAAAAAAAGAATTGAGAGATACAAAGCAAAATTATTCAAATGAAGACGTATTTAAAAAGCAAGAAATGTCGAAGTAAGATTTTGAGGTAAAACAAAATAAATTTGAAGCGAACAAAAAATATCTATGCATAAACGCATGAAAAATTTAGAAGAGGATGCCGTACAGAAGTACTATAAAAGCTTTTTGACTTTAGAAAGAAAGAGACGAGTCATATTTTGGATGCCGACATCAGAATCAGATTGAGGAATTTCATCATTTTCATCTGTTTGGGTTTCTGCCAAAATCTTAAATTGATAATGTGGCCATTGAAATCTTTTTCGTTAAATACGAAAAAATTTCTTGTATTTTGGTTTTGCTGATCTTCTTCGTTTACTCGAGCCACCAGCCACCGAACCAGTGTTGGCACTTTGCTACGAATCGTAGTAAATTTGCAACGATTTTTCAAAAATTTTAAAATTTGCTACCCAACTACGCTTTATTCTGTCTTTACTACGCTTTTTATTTCATTCAATTTGTAAACAGCAACAATTTGTAAATAACTATTTAAAAATTAAGTAAACAGACCATGGCTTTAAGATATAAGTGGGAACTCTTACTGCAAATTATCCAAGAAGAGTCTGAGCAACAAAATCTGCAACATAAATGGGTACAACTGGTATAATTTTCATATAAGCGGATGTCGTAAGCCGACAGAAAAGAGGAACCATGACAATGCGTGTCGAACTACTTGCCTTTTTCCACGATGGACTCATAGCGACAAAATGCGGCTCAACAGAGGCAAAATATTCAGTTCGCCTTATTGCAATTTTCTGTAAAAATCAATTGTCGACATTCTCAAAAAAAAAGAAGCAAATTTTCACTTATGATTAACGAAAGTACTGACGTAAGCTGCAAAAAGTGCTTAGTTCTAATAGTTCGGCAATTGGAAATACCACTGTAAAAGATACAAATATAATATGATACAAAGATAATTTATATATTACTTATAAAAGTACAAATGACATACACTGCCGGAAGAAAGTATTGGCACAGCGAATTTTTTACAATATATGCAAAAATTTTTATTCTAATATTTTTCCGGTAAATTTTTATAATAATATGTTTCATTCTACAACAGAAAACATAAAAATAAAATCTCTAAACTTTGTGCAAAACTCAGGAAAATTCAATAAATTTGCGTCCAAATTTGCAACTTTCTAATCAGATTTTTTAAAAAAATTCTAGATACACAGTTTTAAATTTAAGTATAACAAAGTGCAAGTTTTAAGTTGCTAGAAAATCGCATTGATTTTTGGAATTTTTTTTTTGCGGACGGTATTACTTTCTTCTATACAAAAAAAATTGTCGAAAATACTTTGTATGCAAGAAAAGGCGTGAAAAAAAAATTGCCAAAAATCAACGCGATTT
>JAPVRG010101536.1:0-10770 GCA_029783565.1 Rhagoletis cerasi | reverse complement strand
CAACGACATGGACATTGTGCAGCGAATTAAAATACAGCGGCTCCGCTGGCTTGGTCATGTCGTTCGAATGGATACAGACGCTCCAGCACTGAAAGTATTCGACTCGAAACCCGCTGGTGGTAGCAGGGGAAGAGGAAGGCCTCCTCTGCGTTGGAAAAACCAGGTGGAGAAGGACTTGGCTTCACTTGGCATTTCCAATTGGCGTCAGTTGGCACAGAAGCGAAACAACTGGCGTGCTTTGTTGGACTCGGCCAAAATCGCTTAAGCGGTTTCAGCGCCAAACAAGAAGAAGAAGAAGTAAAATATTTTGATTAGATAAATTTTTTTTACAGAACTGGTTGAAATTTTGGGAATTGCTATTGTTTTTTTAGTAAGTTCTGCTGGTATTTGATAAATTTCAATGTAATTTTTTCTGAAACTTGTTTACTGCCTATAATGCGACAAACGTAAGCTCATTGAAAAAAACTATTTAAGAAAAATATATTGTAAGCAAATGTGTTCCCGTCAGATAGCCCATGTTACCTTTAAAGCAATGTTTTATTGGATTACCAAACAATATTTTAACGATTAACTAGCCATAGGTTTAGTTTAAGATGACCTTTTAATAGAAGTTTAATAAAAATAAAAATTTTTCAAGGGAAACTTATTCTTTTTTAATTTAAAGTCAAACTTTCTAGAGTCACTTAAGCTACTTTAACTGAAGGGCACAGAAATACTTATACGCTATGCCCAACACTACATAGATAACAAAGAATCTTAAATATATTTATTATTATTTTTTTTTAAATCAGACATGAAGAACTCTGGTGATGGATTTTCTAATGAATGAGGAATCTCCAGTGTGTTTTCGAGTAAAATAAATATCTATTGCCGTGTTTAAAATATGCCAACAACAAGTTTTTTTAACATAATCATGGCTTTCGTTTTTCATCTAAGTTTTTCGCTCATCTGAAGCCATTGAGTTACGGGAAAACAGTTGCACAATATATCAGGGACCGAAAATAATCGTTATTTTATGATCTTTATTTGTTCGATCAAAACATAATCGTTATTTTTGATTTGTATTTTTCAATAAATTTTAACCGTTATAACGGAGACTGCTTTTTATGACCGCTTTAAATCTTTTATGATCGAAAAAATAAAAATCAAAAATATCGATTATTTTTTGATCGAAAAAATAAAAGTCAAAAATAACGATTATTTTTTGATCGAAAAAATAAAAGTAAAAAAACGATTCTTTTTTTATCGCAAAAATAAAAATTAAAAAATAAAAATCTAAAAATAACGATTAGGTTTTGATCGAAAAATAAAAATCCTAAAATAACGATTAAATTTGATCGAAAAAAATATATATCAAATTTTAACGGTTAAATTATGATTTTTATTATAAAGATCATAACCGCGTGCGGTTCCTATAATATATACTTTTTTCAATAGAAAACTAAATTAAGGCCAAAATATGTATGTCCGTAAAACATATTAAACTTCATATTTTGTTGAAAAAATACATCACGTTTTTCATTATCAGTGCTGAGGTGACCTAAAATGTCTACATAAGTACGTTCTAAAATTATACTCGTGCAAGGCTTGGTACGTAAATGAGTGCTACAACCAAACCCCTTAATCCACCACCCACAAATTTACTCCCACAACACGAGCAATTCACTCAATACGTTCGACAATCAGCCTAATGTCAATCAGCCAGGAGCAACGAGTACTCCTACTATGCGAGCGTTAGACTCAATTCGGCTAGGCAGTCAAGCACCAATTTTGTGAGTCATCTACATACATATATATATCGAAATCCAATGACAACAAAAAGTTAATCAATACCATCAAGCTATTGAACTGCAATGTATATTATTTAAGTATTTCATTTCTGTCTAGTATGGCGTGTCGTACATAAAGATGTAAATTTTGCACTCGGGCGAGCAGCAACAATTATATTTATGGAGGCACGGCAGAACTGTGTGTTGTTGTTTGCAAGTAAAGCCCCTAACTCCTTTATTGACAAAACTTACAATTACAAATATTAAACACTAACGCACATCTTACACGTTTTTTCGCCTATCGCTAGCAAAGGAACAAAATTTTCCATTTATAATTTTTGTTGGTACTAAATGTAGTAAATTTCTATTGCTTATCAAATAGTTCACTAACTTTTATAATTTATTGACAAGGCAAAATAGCGTATGTTTTTTAAGATGTGATTACTCAGTAGACGCTGACAGCTAGCACCTATTCAAAAATACTACTTTGCCCTTGAAGTCTAATAAGCATTTCAGTGCAATGCACTGGGCATACAAACCTATGTATTCACTTAGCAGGTATTCAGGGCTAGGCGGGTTTGATAAGAAACTAATTTTAAAGAAATTAATGGATCCATAGGTGAGAGATAAATAGTTAACTACATATTTAATAAAAGATAACTTCTAATTAGCAAACAGTTTTGAAAACCTTAACCAGTCGTTATTAGGCCTTTAGTTACGCATAAGTATTATTGAAGTCGCTGAATTTGATGAGGGAATTCCAAAAGTATGTAACAACAATTGAAAAATGCAAATAAATATATATGTATTCTTAATTATTAGCTGAGTTTTTAAACGAAGTAAGGAGTTTAGACTTGCAATTAGCCCATATGTATGCACATAGAGTCAAAATAGTCTCATAATCGTAAAGCATTTTGTTTGTTGCAAATGCGTACCTATGTTTTTGGTAGTAAAACTATTGTAAAAAGGATCATTTGAATCTTGAAAATAAGACCAAACAGTTAGATTCAAAAACGCCTAGGCGTATACGTATTCTGTAACACAAATCCACGTCATATGCTGCATACTTCAAGGGGCACTTCCGGCTTAATAAAAAATAGAGATCGACCGAACTTCGGCTCCGGCTTCGGCTTCGGCCATGTTCGGCCACAAAAGTTCGGTTCGGTTTCGGTTCGGCTTCGGCAAAAAAAAAGCCGAACTTTGGCCGAACATTAAGTATTAAATTAATACTACATGTACACATGCCATAACAAGTTTTTAATGTTATTTTTACAAAAATACTTATAAAGTATATGTTATTTGCTGAAATTTATGTGATTGAAACTTAAGTGTGTACCGTTCTTGCTTTTTTTCTCAATAAGAATACTACATTTTTAAAAAGTCATTGCTTGTTTATTACTTGGGCCCTTGAAAATGTTCGGTTCGGCTTCGGCCGAAATTGGCCGAAGTTCGGTTCGGTTCGGTTCGGCCTTAAAAATCGAGGTTCGGTCGTTCTCTAAAAAAAAAAACAACAATATGTAGCTCAATGTGGATATATGGCAATTTCGTATGCATATTTGTAGCATAAAAATCCTTTGTCTACCAATAAGCATCAGAGAAATTTCAAAATATGTATTTAAAAAAAAACCTAGTTTTTTATATTAACTTTCTGTAAAAAATCCGCTCATATACATGGTGAAAAACATACACATGAAAATGCGTAGGTAAAAAAGGCATGTGTTGTTTTCATTTCTCCCAAAATAATCCGCCTTTTGATGGCCCCTTTTTCTTTTCGTTTTCGATTCTAAAATAAAGGCAAACTGGTGAGAAAATTCTGTGTTTGTTTCTTAAAATGCCACACTCTAATAATGCACTTTTACAGGGTTGACTGTAACATCAAACATATTTTGCACCATGGCAGGGCAACATATATTGGAAGAAACGAAAACACCATTAGTAATACACAAAAATATTTACGTTTTCATATCTTTCATTTAAATCATCGATAAAGCAATAATTGTGTGCATACGTACTTTAAAAGTTACATATGTACAGATAGCAACATATGGCAGATAGCAAAAACAACCCAGTAGGCAAAGTTAGAAAAGAGACTTTCTGAAAGCCCTTATTTCGGATCTTTGGATGTGGTAGTCCTTCCGCATTCGATTCTTTACTCATTTTTATGTATGGTATGGCCAAAGCTTCCATTAGAAGGAAAAAATGTGCGAAATACTAATGGCACAGTAAACATTTAACTTTTCTTCAGGGTAAGGGAAATTTCTTATTTGACCTCAGTCTCTATTCGATTGGCAGCGATGTTATGAAAACATACAGTGGCGAAAATATAAATAGGGAAGAGACATTTTAGCAAGTTTCCTTATCTAATAAGAACCATGTAAGTCCGAATTTCAAACTTTGTACAAAAGTTAGGAAAACTTGTCAAAGTATCATAACAATTTCGAGAGTTTTAATTATATTTCCTAGAGGATACCGTTTTGTAGCTTATTCAAGTATCGTTGATTTTTGGCAGTTTTTTTTTGTTGAAGGTGTTGCTCATTTTCTCCATATAAAAAATTTGCCGAACATACTTTGTATGAAAAAAATGCGTAACACCGTCAACGAAAAAAAACCCCAAAAATCAACGGTATTCTTTAGCCACTTTAAACTTCCACTTTATTGTACTCAAATTTAATGGGGTAAAAAATTGTATACCTGGAATTTATCTAAGCAAAGTTTGCAATTTTAAATTTTTATAAATCTTGTTTGACATTTTGACTTGCATGGTTTTTGTTAGATAGTGAGCTTAACTTTCGCATACGGTAATTTTTAGGAAGGCAGCGACCCTTAAAACTCAATCTAAAAAAATAAAAAATAAAAATCACGCGTTCGTTATTTAGTTGATAAAAGCGAATGGCGAGTTGACGCGGCTACCTTTCGAAAGTTTAAAATAAGAACAACCTTAGTACATACTATGTACGCATGTATATGAAATCTACATTAAGATTTTGACTATATATTCAAATGTACAAGACTATGAATGATATTTGCTTGTTACAATCTAAACTGATGATTTTGAAGAGTATGTGTTACGGAGATAGTGAAATAATATCAGTTCTTAACACTCTCTTTGCACTGACGTAAGGCCGTAGATATTATACTATAAAGTATTAAGTTTACTCGCCAACGCTCTACTATACCACGTGACATGTGTATGTACACTGATATATGTATTATAATATTTAAAAGTTATTAGATAATTGTGAAATTCCCAAGACTAATTGGCGCTTCGAATTTGTAGAAAATAAGTACATTGTATGCATGCACTTGGTCGGTTATAATTTACGAAATCTAACCTTTTTAGGTAATCTTATCAGTAATATTGCGTCAATAGTGTTTGCATATTTTTTAAAAGAAAATATTTTTGTTATTCATTGGTGCTATTGCTTTCACTAATACATACATACATATTACTGTATTTATTGTGAAGAGTTGCGAAACATTTATTTAAATCGATGGCTTATTCAATAGCATCTAGCTGCAGCTTTCACTTTGTGTCGTGATATAGCACTAATTAATTCTATATAAGTTAGGATTAATATCTAATCTATTTCAGATACAATCATCTGCAAATTCTTTGTAAATACTAATTTTATTAATGAACCTATTTAATGAGCGTTTTAAAGGCTTTTTCGAGGTTAGGTTTTTATGGGAGGTATGCGTTAAAATGAACCGATTACGCCAATTTGTTGGGTGTTCCCTTTTCGTGTTTTTCTTGATTTATGTCCATAAAAGTTACATATGATAAATTAAAGCCCTACGCCAAGTCCTTTTATTTTTTTCCAAAAAATGTATGAGGATCTCCCACTGTGTGGTCCTAAAAAGTATTCTATTATAATTAAAAGCGAAATATGTATAAGGTTAATATTAATATCACCAAAATATGACAGCTAAGTCAGAAGACGGCTTTAATATAAGAACCACAATTTTGTAAAAAATGCAGCTAGCAGCGTAGATTTCATTTTTTATTGAAAAAAAAGTAAAAAGTAAGTGCCAATAAAGGCGATTGAGCATGTGCTGAACGATTAGGTACATATGTCTGCAGCCAAGAATATCTTAAAAATCATAAGGTTGCTATAGTCTTTGACGTTGTTGGGGTCAACCTGTTGGCATATTTTTTTTAAGAGAAATTTAAAACAATGTATTGTACTGAAAATATGGAGCGATTTCGTAGATCGTTACTTTAAAAATTTAAATGTAAATAAAGCAGTAAGAATAAAAACAAATTATATTTATGTACACAAAAATACAAGTGTTTCACATGCGTGATCGACTTATATTGAAACATATTGAGAACGGTTTTATAATTGGCATATAAACATACGACACCTGTACATAAGTTTACTATGTATTTATGTATGTGTACATGTGAAAAGTTGATACAGGTGTTAGCAACCATATTGTAAGATATCTCTTAAACACTCATATAAATATGTATGCATACAAATAACAAGCATACATCAACTTCATTTTATGCAAACATTAGGTCACTTTAAATTTTGTAACTTTACAAATGAAACTTAGCACTAAGCCTTTAATTCATTTCAATTTGTTTTTATTAACCGAATTAACTCGAAAAAGTAAATGATAATAGAACCTTGTTAAAATTATTATAAAAACTATACGCACAGAATATGCTGAGACAGTAAAAAAACAGCTGCTGATAGGAAATGCTCTGTGAATTTTAGTAGGAAATAGTAAGCAGTTGCAGGCGCCAAAGTCATTCGTATGCCAATAAGGTCGCGATTAAAGTGCGGCGCTTAAATTAATATTTGAATCGAATTGTTGAAGTAAGTGTTGTAAAAATGGTGCGATTAAATAATATTCTCATGTACGTGCAGTAGTTAGGAAATTTATACCGATTTCTTAGAATAGTTTTTTTTTTGTTTTTGGTTACTTCAATGCTACAAATGTATAAATGACGAAAACAATTTCTTTTAAAATCAATGAGATAAGAGCTGGGCAACTTAATTATGTAGAAACTATTGGGGTTTTCCGATTGCATGAGGAGAAATTCTCGATTATTTTGTGCATGATTTTGAAGCTTAAAATTTTTTATTTTTAGTATTAAAATATCTAATATATTACGAGTATGCTTCTGGGTGAGGTTGAATTACTCAGTTTGGCGCTTCAGCTCAAAAAAAAAAACGTATGTATGTACTTTTTTTATTATCTATTAACTGTAAAATTTTAGAATTAAATGTGTGTAGACTTCCAGAAAGTCTAAGAACTCGCTATGTCTGTTCTATGAAAAAATTGTCTGGTTAGTGAGATTTGAGTTTTTTTAATTGCTATAGCATAGATGTAGGTTTTATAAAAAATATTTTCAAGTTGTAAAATACTCTATAAGTTTTTCAGAAGTAAATATTTTTGATAAATTTATTTTCTTCCTTAGGCTCAATCTCTTTTGACATCCGTCTGTTTTAGTCTGAGCAATTAAAGTTAGGGCCTTCTTATGCTAGAGATCAATAACACGTGTGTCACCCTCATATTACGAATCATTTTAGTTGTTACTAAGTCACGGCAAACTATGTATGTGCAATATTGAAATAATAATATAATACCACATGTGTGTCGCAGGTATTAGGCACCAATCGAAACATATTCTTTTTCGAACTCATTGGCCCTAGGCAAGCAATAGCAACCCTTGTCGCTTGGTAATTGAAAATGGCTGATTTTTGTAGCTCTTTCACTCGCGTGGATATGGAAATTTAATAAAATATATTCTTATGGCTTTATTCATAAAAAATAAAATAGGTTTAAAAAACCTTATAAATTTTTATTTCTTATGAATAAGGCTATTAATTTTTAATTTAAAAATTTTATTGTTTTTTTCTTTTACAAATTTTTTTGGCCAACCCAAATCCGAAAATTCCTAATTACAAACATGAGCTGTCTAAAGGGTTTGGCGCTTAGACAGCACTCAATTCGTATTCCCATAGACCCAGTCGGCAAAATGAGGAGCACTTCAAAATAAACGTTTGCAGGGAGAGCTTTTTCAGAGCGACCTTCTATTCGAAAGCTGTATTAGAATATATTTCATATGCCTTGACATTCGAAGACAGACAAAAAGATATATTTCCAAGACAAGGGAAGTCCTGTAAAGGAAACAAGCAAACAAAGCAGTATATATGTATATGCACGCCTGCCAAAGCTTTTAAAAGCTCTCTGTGCAATTTATACATACATCTATGGCTGGCACAAAATAAATGCTTTCGCTGGCGAATACTGGTCTAAAGAAAAGTTTAATTTATACTGCGTCATTATTTTTCATGCAAATTTTCCCTTTCTCGTCATACAAAAAAGGTAAAAGGAATAGAGCAGGAAAGGCCTATCGCGTTTGGATGGCCTAATATTTTCAAATTTTGCCAACTAAGTAATTTTGAAATAATTTTTAATATACTTTTTTTTGCCTAATACCAAAAAGGTTCTTAACTGGTATAAGTTGAACTACTGGAAGCGCGGAATAAACTGGTAAGTTTAAAACTAGTAGATTTTACTACTGGGATATATACATATACATATGTCAGCATTAGAGTTCAATCGAAAAACAGCCCAAGGGTTATAGCTTACTGTCTGCTGAACAACTTAACTGTCTAACTTCCTTACTAAGTACTTATACATACATATATACAAACACTAAATGATTGCCGCACTGTCTGCTTGGTGGAGTGCCGCTTAGACTTGCTGACTCATAATGTTTGCCAATGCATTGAAGTGCTGACTATTAATGGCCTCAAAAGTAAATATGTATGTAGGTACAATTGTCTGGCTAAATGTACGAGTTCATTGAATTCGCTATTGTTGTTGCTATTGATGGTGTGACTATACTAAGATGTTCGAAGCTTTTTCATAAACTAATCGTTTTTTTCTTAAACTTTTTTTTAGTTTTTAGAGGCAAGACACAATGATCATTTGGCATTTGTCAGAAACAAAACAAAAAACTTACTGCCTGCTTTATGATGCCTACCCTAGGGAAAATTAGGTGGCGCAAAAATTAGATATACATACATACATACATATGTATGGAGTAAAAAAAGTGTGAAGTTGCAAAGCACCACCTTCCATGCGAAAAAAGCAAAACATTACAAGTTTATGGGTCTGACTTCATTTCGTTTCGGGCCATTGCTATTTTCGATTAAGCTACGTAGCAAAGGCTAGCATTTAACTTCAGTTTTTTTCTATGCTTATGCACAAAAAAGAACTCCGCTAAATAGGCGCATAATAAGTCAATTCACATTAATTGTCGCAGTGACGTGGAAAAATTCGCTTTCACACGACTTTTTTACTGTGAACTATTTACTATTGCTTGGCGCAAAATAAACGTTTCTGTGTAAATACGAATAATGAGCAAAAACGATATTTAAGTTGAAAAATAATTACTAATCGATGATTAAGCGCCAATAAAAAGCAGCCTGAAAGCCGGCTGTAAAAGGAAGTGTTACGGTGCGCATGCGCGACTGACTGACTGGATTTTGTTACTCACACTCAGCCGCCGTAAATGAATGAGTAAATGAGTGGCGACTACGCATCGGATGTACACAAAATGGTTTACATGCACTTAGATATTTACATACATATGTAAGTTCGTAGGTGATTATAAATAGTAAGGGCCAGCGGCGAAATGGTGGGAGGCGACTGTTATGGTGCGTAATGGGATTTTCGGTATGCGCATGCCATTACTATTTGTCACTTTTAATTAGTGAGTTTATATTTATATATGTACGTACATACGTATATACTATGCATGCAAGTTTGTATGACATCGTGTTCTATGCGTAATTGCGCGCGACGCGTGATTAAGTTACCTTAAAATGTCGCAGCGTTAAATGTCAGTCATCACGACGACAATAATGAGTGTCACAGTCGATGGATGACGCAAAGTTTGTCTGGCAGCTGACTGGCTGTTACAGCTGTTGCACCAACGATGGATGACGCGTTGCAATGTTGTTGTAATCTACATATGTAGAATACTGCGCGTTTCAGTTTCGATTTCGTGATTCTTTTTTAATTTGTTTCATCTTATTTTCTGTTTGTTTGTTTTTAATTGAGCGTGATGATTAAGAATATTTTGGGGATGACTCGTAGCACAATCTATTTGTCACTTGCAGCTGCAACATATCAGAAATGCACTCGTATGTATGAATGTACGTGCTTATCAATGTAGTATGTATGTATGTATGTGTACCGATGAGCTGTTTGCGCTTTAAAGATGTTACATACATATTTACGGAATTCAGAACTCATTTTCGCTTTGTGCTGCATTCTTGTCGATGTTAACGATTGGCGATTGCAGGCAGCAGGTCGCTGCTTCTTTGACCGACTGACGCATAAAGGCATTCATCCGCAGCAGCTGGCAGTCTGGGGTGAGAATGTGCGCCGCATTACGCGCAACAAGGCAGACAACAAGCATGACGCAGACACGCACTTTCTGATGCTGTTGTTTTCGTTCCATTTTTCTACTTTAATACACATCCAATATTTTAGTTTTATTGCCGCCAGTTTGTGCCGACTCAGCCGATGTCCTTCAGCTGCATACAGATAGCGCCATTTACATGTCATACGAGTACACACTGGCGGCGCTTCCTTACGCTCGGACAAAACAATGCGTAAATTGTTGAACGCTGCAGTTTACTTTGCGACCGTTTTACAAGTGTGTATGTATGTTTATTTTGAGCTGCGTGATTTTTAAGTTGTTTTATTTTCTTTTTCACATTAAATTTAATGTCGTATGTGACGACGGTGACTCATAATTTGGTTTAATTGTGCTTTATTCTTAATTTATTGCTATTTTTGTTAGCGAGCTTCTACTGCTTCTTCTCCTTTGCTGTTTCACAATAAACACAATTTGGCGTTGAATAAGAATTAAAAAAAAAAAACACACACAAACAGAAACAAGAACAAAATAAAGCATTTAATATGCGCTAACTCAATGGCCTCAGTGATTTACTTTTACCGTGTGAGT
>JAPVRG010101520.1:0-10300 GCA_029783565.1 Rhagoletis cerasi | reverse complement strand
AATCCCAGAAAAAGGAGTCTGATGAGGAGATGTGGTGATCTCCGAAATAGCAGCTATAATTCCTACCAAAATGTAAATTGATGTTTTTTCCACAATAATTTTCATTTAAAAACGGCCTCAAGCTCAATAAATTGTTGAATATAATTTTTTTATTAACTTCATCATGTTCGATTTTTTTGTTTCTCAACCTGAATAGTTGTCAAACTTTATGGAGCACGCTGTACAAATTTTAGAATGGAATCTCTAAAACTTTAGAAGATACGAGTTTTTTCATATGCCAGCGCATGCCTGCGCGCTGAAACTTTATGTACGCATAATTCGATTTCCATTCGAATCATCCGTGGAAACAAATATTTTCTTGTTGTTTTATTCCGCAAATTCTTTGTCGCTGAGTATGTTTATTTTTCTAATGAGCCCAATTGCAGTGTTATCTACGAACATTAACCAGCAATAAACATGAAGCAATTCTACCAACATATTAAACTAAAATATGATGAAGAGACATGTTATATAATCAAACAATATAACAAAAACATAAAAAGAGCAACAAAACAGAAAGAAAGGTTGAAATTTTTACTAAGATGCAAAGAATACGGGATCATTCCGCCACATCTACAGGGTAAGACAAAGAAATTGATGCATTGTTGTAAACTAGAAACTGCCCTGCGAGAACTAGAGTAAATAGAACAGTGCTTTTTACTGAAAGTTATGAATTTAGAAATAAAAGAAACCAATATCAACATCAAAATTATAAAAAACAAATATAAGACATACTGAAGATACATTGAGAAGGCGACTTCAAGAAGCAGACTACGAAAAAGTAATATAATGTCAAAAGAAGTTCTCTAAACAAACAAATCCAAGCAGACAAGGGAAATAGAACGGTAATGATTTACAAAAACGGTTACGATAAAAAAATTAGAGAATTGTTAAATGATAAAACGACATACAAAACCATAAGGAGTGATCCCACACAGCAATTATTACGGAGAAACAATATGATAGTAAACGACCTATACAAACAGAAAAAACTTGATACTAAACATAAAATCTACTTAACATCACAGGGGCAAATTCACCACGACTATATGGACTTCCGAAAATTTGTAAGACAAATACGCCTCTTAGACCTATTTCTTCATCTACTAATGTGCCGTGCTATAAATTGTCTAAATTCATAGAAAATATTAAAAACTTATAAATCAATAATCAATAATAAATCAATAATCAATAATAAATCAATAAAAATATCAATTAAAAGAAAACCTCCAAAGTACTAAAATAGAAGAAGACAATATTTTGATATCTTTCGACGTAATTTCCTTATTCACAAATTTTACGATTTATTTGGCTATTCGAACGATCATGGAAAAATGTGACAAGTTGGAAAATTACAATAACATGACGAAAAAAACAATTACAGACGATACTGGATTTTTGCTTACGGGATAATAATTATTTTAAATACAACGACACCTTTTACCAACAAATTTATGGTATACCTATGGGTAACCCATTATCCCCGATCATAACAGACATCGTAATGGACAAAATATCAGACGGCAGTATAGCCGAATTAAACAAAAAGATATACATATCATATACATAAACAAATATATTTGCAATCATCAAAATAAAGGACGCGGAGGACATACTAACCACTCTAAATGCACAACACAATAAAATAAAATTCACAGCGGAAAAAGAAAGCAATAATAAAATAGCATTTCTGGATGTAGGAGTGCACATGAAAAACAACAACATATTGTTCAACTGGTATGCTAAATCCATTTCGTCTGGTAGATTAATAAATTTCCATTCGAATCATCCGTGGAAACAAAAGATAAACACTGCAACTGGGCTCATTAGCAAAATAAACATACTCAGCGACAAAGAATTCGCGGAAGAAAACAACAAGGAAATAAGAAACATTCTATACAAAAACAGCTACCCTAATGCCCTTATTGAAAATCATAGATGGGCACACTGCAGTATATATTCAATGCATTACTGAAATCAGTAATCAGTAAATTTAATTTTCATTACCAGTAAACTTTTACTGATTACTGAAAAATATCAGCTTTCCATATTATTGCTCAAAACCGGTGAAAAATTCGGACGGAGGTGTGCCCTTTTTGCATGAAACAAAGAAGTTGAATAAAATTATGTACCACGTTTTTCCTTCATAAAATCATGCTTTATTTAAATATTAAAAAAACAATAGTGATGACGTACATATATAAAGAACACTTGATTACAAAAAGGTAATTTAAAAAGATGCATGCTTACTGGTAATTTTCAGTAGTAAGTAAAAATGTACTGCTTACTGCTATTTTTTTCAGTAATCAGTAAAAGTTTACTGGTAATGAAAATTAAATTTCAGTACCAGTACAAATTTACTGGTTACTGTTTTTTGTTTTCAGTAATCAGTAAAATTTTACTGGTAATGAAAATTAAATTTCAGTACCAGGACAAATTTACTGGTTACTGTATTTTTACTGGTAATGAAAAGTGCCCATCTATGTTGAAAATCTAATAGAGAGAACAGTAAACACAATACACTAACAAAAACAAAACATCAGAGCAAACACAGAAAGCACAAACAAAAAATACATCGGAATAAAAAATGGAAAAATAATATATGCTCACAAGCCACATAATACGCTCAAAAAAATATTCACAAAAACAAAAGACAAGATTGAGATCGAATAACATTGTGCTAAGGAAAAATAATTGTTAGATGTGATTTAATACATGTTATCTCATGGTACAATTATTATAGGTATTGTCTTCCCAGAGAGTTTTGCTTCACATCGAAATTCGTGCTCCCTTATTTTCATTTTGACGCAGTTCAATGTTGATTATTTTACTTTTATTTGGCTTTGCTTTTTGTTTTCACTCAATTTGATTTTTATAATTTTTCTAAACAAAAGAAAAAACGTTTGAAATGAAGTGAGCTATACAAGTTTTGAATTTATTTATTAAGCAAATGTTTTTTTCGGCTTTTGCAAATTAAATAAATTCTTTGTAAGAAGGTTTGTTTAAGAAAATACGTGTACATATATGGTATAAAGGGTATGAAAATATCCCTTTTCCCTTGCAGCAAACCTTTTCGTGTGGGCAACAATGATGTTTTTAAAACAAGGCAGATCGGAATATGCGCTCTCTGGGAAGACAATACCTGTTATTATTGTACCATGATGTTATCTGTGAGTTTGTGTACATAATTTTTATTGTGCAATGTAATTATAATTTGTAATGTCGATTGAAACACATATGTATGTATATTTATGTTATTCATGTTTATTGTTTATTTATTGTTCAAATACAGACTCCCTGAAGAAGGCGCGAGAAGCGCTGAAACGCGTAGGAGGGAAAAGGAAATCGTTTCGCTTTTTATTTCAACGGAAGTAGCTCCAACCCAGCAAACAATTTAATAGGAATTTGGCCCAAAACAAAAAATTCAAAAGTAAATTTTTTTTTGGAATAAATATTTTGCATTTTAAAATTATTGTACTAAGAATGTTATCTACCGATCACGCTTGTTCCAACCTGTCATGTTTTAGCTTGTCACGCAAAGACATATCCAGACTATATTTGTTATATTTTTTATATATTTGAACGCACGCGGCTGTAATTAATGTGCATATAAACAAATAAGAACAACTAAGTAAACGCTGAAAGTGCAAAATGGAAAAGAACTTAAATTATTGCCTTTTTGATAATTACGAGTGACAGATTTCAAATTGTTACAGTTTACTTTCAATAAGGAGCACGGTGACAGGTAACAAGATCAACGGAAATAACGTCAATTGACAATATTTCCCAGAGTGATGCGAAATAAAGTCAATTGAGGTTATTACCTTTTCAAAAGAGAAATAAAGTCAACAAAAATTTGGAAGTAAAGTAAATGATGTTATTTCCCAGTTTAAATAGAAATAGCGTCAACGGTGTCAACAAATTCTTTGAATATTTCGAAAAACAATGAATTACAAAGGTATGATAACCGCACTCACTTCCGCTGATAACGAAACAACTTACGTATTTTACAACTTTTGTCAAAGTTACATCAGTTGCTTTTACCGTTTATAAATGTTACCGGCCAAACCCGATTTTACGGCTAAACTAGTTTTGCCTAGGCCAAACTAGTTCTACCAACATGCGATAGAATATACCGGTTTAGCCTAGGATAAACTGGTCTTTCCGAAGGCGGTTTGGACAAACCGGTTAAGTCTAGGTTGAACTAGATGATCCTGATATTAATGTTATACATATTTTGTGATGAGAAGCGGGGCGAGATCCCGCTTTTTGGGCAACACAGGAAGAAGAATTCTATTTAGTAAGGGTTATAATCCTAAAGCGTGACCGAAGGCCTCCTACGCAGAAAGAAGTTCTGCGCAAAAATACTGTGGATAGCGTACGTTAATAAACAACCTTAATTTTTGCATTTGCCTGTGTTAACGTACGCAAGCGGGCGTAAGCAGGGCGCGACGCGATGAGGGGTGACGCACGAACGCGGACCGCCGCGATGCTGCACAAATTAAATGCTTGAAAGAGCAATAAAGTCAATGGATTTTATTTCCCTTTTGCAAAGGTAATAACGTCAATTGACTTTATTTCGCATCGGCATGGGAAATAGTGTCAATTGACGTTATTTCCGTTGATCTTGTTACCTAACACCAAGGAGCACATCTTTTTCTCAACACCTCATGCATTTTCCAATATTTCAGCTACTATTTACCATGATTTTTCGATGTCTCCGTTTTGCGCTGAAAAGTTATACTCAAAAAAATACAGAAGGTACCCAGAGTGGCACGTCAATATTGTTATTTTAATGACTTCGATTGTTTATAAAAATTAAAATGACATTGTTAAAATAAAAAAAAATTAAACAAGTTACAAAAACACGTAGCATTTGTTATCAAAATGGCCCAAGTTTTCTATAAAAACTAAAATTACACTAATAAAATTAATTTAAAGGTGAGTGACACAAAAGCACACGATTCCGGAGATTTGACCATATATAAAATGTTATAACGTCAAGTATGTATGTACCTGGAAAAAGTTTACATAGGTAATTCAGTCTTTATATAAATTCAAGATTTTGTAAATAAATAACTGTATGTATATCTATACAGCATCTGTTGTGGGGGCCCATATGGGGGGCTATAGGATCCAGGGTCCTCACACAGTTCAT
This sequence comes from Rhagoletis cerasi, assembly GCA_029783565.1. NCBI lineage: Eukaryota > Metazoa > Arthropoda > Insecta > Diptera > Tephritidae > Rhagoletis > Rhagoletis cerasi. The sequence goes on along the minus strand of JAPVRG010101520.1, from coordinate 5,103 downwards.
AGAAAAAACATATTTTGCTTATAGAACGAAAATCAAAAGTCATAAATACAAAATTTCATGTGGGACCGCTATAGGGAACTGAAGAAATAAGCGAGACGTATTTGCCGCAATAAGAAGAGAGAGGCCGAAATACGTGAGTGGGAAGAGCTTGAAATGCTGGCTGACAGGAAAAACGCTCGAAAATTTTATCAGAGAGTTAGGGGACTTGCAGAAGGTTTCAAGACCAGTGCGAACTCCTGTAAGAACAACCATGGCGACCTAGAGACCGATGTCCAGAACGTATGGAGGGAAAACTTTTCCACTCTATTGAATAGCAATAGTACTGAAAGTAGTGGAGAAGAAGAACCAGAGCCCATTGATGACGATGGAGTCGATGTCCCACCACCTGACTATGACGAAGTACGAATAGCGATTACGCGGCTGAAAAACAACAAAGCTGCTGGAGCTGACGGCCTGCTAGCTGAGCTATTCAAGTACGGCGGCGAAGAGCTGATAAGGTGCTTGCATCAACTCTTATACAGAATATGGTCAGATGAACGCATGCCCGACGACTGGAATTTAAGTGTGATCTGCCCAATCCACAAGAAAGGCGACCGCGCCAACTACCGCGGGATCAGCCTTCTAAGCATAGGTTACAAGGTGGTATCGAGTGTATTGTGTGAACGACTGAAGCCCACCGTCAACGAGCTGATTGGACCTTATCAGTGTGGCTTTAGACCTGGCAAATCCACCATAGATCAGGTATTCACAATACGCCAAGTCTTGGAAAAGACCCGCGAGAATAGGATCGACACACACCACCTATTTGTCGATTTCAAAGCCGCTTTCGACAGCGCGAAAAGAATTTGTCTTTATGCCGCAATTCCTGAGTTTGGTATCCCTGCGAAACTAATACGGCTATGTAAAATGACGTTAAGCAATACCACCAGCTCCGTCAGAATTGGGAAGGACCTCTCCGAGCCGTTTGATACCAAGCGAGGTTTCAGACAAGGTGCCTCCCTTTCGTGTGATTTCTTTAATCTGATGCTGGAGAAGATAATAAGAGCTGCAGATCTGAACCGCTCAGGTACAATACTTTACAAGAGCGTGCAATTGCTGGCGTATGCCGACGACATCGACATTATCGGTAAAAACAAGAGCTACGTCTGTTCTGCCTTCTCAGGACTAGATAGAGAAGCAAAGCGAATGGGGCTGTTGGTGAACGATGACGAAACGAAGTATCTCCTCTCATCACACAAACAGTCAGAGCATACGCGTCTTGACACACACGTCACTGTTGACAGTTACAAGTTTGGAAAAGTAGACAACTTCGTTTATCTGGGTACCAGCATTAATACCAATAATAGTGTCAGCCTTGAAATCCAACGGAGAATCACACTTGCCAACAAGTGCTACTTTGGACTGAGTAGGCAATTGAGAAGTAAAGTCCTCTCTCGTCGTACAAAAATCACACTCTATAAGTCACTCATCTTGCCTGTGCTGGTGTATGCCGCGGAGGCATGGACAATGAAAACATCTGATGAAGCGGCTCTTGGAGTTTTCGAAAGATTCTGCGAAAGATTTATGGGCCTTTGCGCGTTGGCAATGGCGAGTACCGCAGACTATTTAACGAAGAGATGTATGAGATTTACAACGATATAGACATAGTGCAGCGAATTAAGATACAGCGGCTCCGCTGGCTAGGCCATGTCGTTCGAATGGACAGAAACGCTCCTGCTCTGAAAGTATTCAACGCGGGTCGCGATGCTGGTAACAGAGGAAGAGGAAGGCCTTCTCTGCGTTGGAAAGATCAGGTGGAAAAGGGCTTGGCTTCACTTGGCATTTCCAATTGGCGTCAGTTAGCACAGAAGAGAAATGACTGGCGTGCTGTTTTGGACTTGGCCAAAATCGCTTAGGCGGTTACAGCGCCAATAAAGGAGAGAAGAAGGTAGGAAAGGGTGGAAAAAAATCCTTGTACTGTCAATGTTAAGAATCTGAAGGCGCATATTGATTTTTTTCTAACCATTCAAAAGTTCTTTGAAAAACCTTTCGTTTATGTCCCTTTGTTGCTGATAAATTTTTGGAGGGAACCGTAAACTGCTCTTTTACCTTTACTTTTACAAACGCAACGCCTTCATTGTGGCGTCTTTCTGCGTTACGTGCGCTTCTTCCTTCGCATACTTCTCCGGTATTGACATACAAGTATCTATCTGGCGGGGCTATAAGACGGTTATTGCGAAAAGTAGTAGTTTCCTTTCTACCATCGTATACGAATTGCCAATTGCTCACACGAAAAAAATCAAAGAAGACTGAAATGAGTGCAAAGAGGGGTAGAGAAAGGGTATAGGAAGAAATGTCAGATAATTCAGACAGCTTGAACACAGCACTTGTGGAAAATAACGCGATGGAACCAAATACTGGAAATTCTTCGAATGGTATAATTTCATTGGAGCAATTAGCATCGTTATTGGCAAGCATTAGTTCTATAAAGGAATCTTTTAATGATCTGAATGTGTGATATTAGCAACAACGCCGTCCTTCCATCAGCAGAGAACTTACAAGGAAATAACTTCAACGTCGCCGCTTCCTCAGTCGCCACAGTCAACGAATTTCACAACTCCAGTCACTTTGTCGTTTACAATTGAGAGTAGCCTACCGCCGTATTATTTCTACGTCTTGTGCCATGGAAATTTTAAATACACCACAGCGTGAAATGCAATATACCCAGTCATCTATACAGCATTCAGCCACACAATTGCAATATACTCAGTCATCTTTACAGCATCCAGCTCCACCACTGCAGTATAACCAGTCACATACCGACTTCGTCACCCATCTATTACCCCAACAATCAAATGTTTCTCGAATTTTGTTTGTTGATAATTTAGCCGCCAGGTTGTCTCCACTACCCAACTTCGATGGTAACCCAGAGATCTGGCCTCTATCGAAGCCAGTCACTGTACAGGGGAATTTGGATATAACAATCGCCAGAAATTGATAAGGCTGCATAAAGCTTTGCATGGTAATGCTGGCCGTGCTGTTTCGTCGCTATTAAGGCTGGTTTTCATTATGTCATATTTTGACGACGAAATTTGTCGACGTAATTTGACACAACTTTATCTCCTTTATTCATACCTTTATCGATTATATTATGAACCAAAAAACGGGTAATAACCGATTTAGATGCGCATTTGCATCACGGAAGACCCATTCTGATCTAAATTAACCAACATACCGTTTTTTAGTCCCATTTGACAATGTGTTTTCATTCATTTGACGACAAATGCCATTGAGTTGGACCTAGTGAAAACCAGCCTTAAGTTTTTCCAGACAACGTACCACAAGTCATTGAAGAACTGCAATTAAATTGTGGTCGGCCTGAATTGTTAATTCGGGTACAAATGCAGAAGATCCAAAAATTTCTCATTATATCCGAAAGTCGTATTAAACAAATTGTTGATTTCTCAAAGCAATGCGTAACATTGTCGCCTTTCTGAAATAAGCGAATTGTGAGCACCACTTGCTTAACCCAATGTTGTTGGAAGAATTATTTCTTAAAAAGCAGTTTGAATGGAGTCGTCGTGCAGCAGGGGTTTCATGCATTCCACTATAAAAACTTTTCCTGATTGGTTGAGTGATCTTGTCAAGTTTGTCTGCCTAATACCATCGGTAGTGACATCGTTACAACGAGGTATCCAGTCAACATCGTCAACAGCTGTGCGTTCAGTTACGCAATCGTTTTCAAGTCTCCGGCCTTCAAATATGCGAAGGAGAGTGTTACTCAATAATGAGCCGGATCCTGTTCATCCCCCTCTGCTTTGGTTGCATTCAACGAGGTTATGGTTTGGGTGATTGCCGATCAGTCACATTTTTTAAGCCCTCATCAGTTAATCGGTCAACTGTTCAGTCCGCATCGTCTGCTACCAATAGTTACCCCGTTTATATGATGCTTTAATTCGTGCTAAGTCAAATCATATTATTTAAACACACACATATAAACACATTCTTAACTCGAATTGAAACTTTTAACCGTACCACCATAAATCACATGAATGCATGGTGAAATTATAACAAGGCGAAGTCAGTAGCGACATGTTTGATCTAATCTTGACAAAATCGACATGCTTATTTGCAGTGTTGCCGATTCCCCTTTATATAATACTATTCTTTGAAGAAATAGTATCTGAAATAGTTCATTTTAGTAATGCGTTTTATGGCGATTTTTCAAGAAATTAGTGCTTTGAAAGCGATATTAATATTTAAAATTGCTGGAATAGTTTAATTTTTGTTCACAAAATGCGAAGAAACTAAATATATCGTTATTATCAACGGAAAAAGACTCTCACAAAAATCTTATAGAAATGCGATTTTTCAATATCAAATAACTTTTGCTGCATTTCCATAATATTGAGCCAAATTATCACTAGAATGTAAAAATAAAGAATTCGTTGATATTTGTGATATTTATGTGTTTTTTTTTAACCATTTCAAGCCTTATAGGAAATTGCCTTACTCTACATTTTTTATTTATGAGTTTTAATACATGGTCAAGCCGTGTGGAGCTGCCGATACGAACATACATTCAGGCATATAAAGCTGTAATTGTATATTTTCCTACATCTACTATGAAATAGTGTGCACAACCCTAGGAAAAGTAAAACAGAAATAATACTTTTTCTACTACTTTAAAATTCGTTGCCGCAATAGACCTACCTGAAAAAGTGAGGTTAAGTTACTGGCTTCACCTAAATATAATTTCACCATCACATGAATGCGAGTTATGAGTTGTTGAATCGTATTAGGTGTACATTAGAGTGGACAATTTTTTTTTTTTTTTTAATTACATGTTATTCGCCCACTAATTTTTTTCCTTTGGGCACAAATAACATATTCCCAAAGTTTAAGACTGATTGGTCAACGTTAAGGCGTGGCACATGCGCCCTCAAATTGATAAGAAGGGATTTTGCATAATTTTATTAGAAACAAGTTATAAATTCATTATTATTTATCAAAATTTGTGTTAAGTGTGGATATTATGCTTGGTTAGAACTATTATTTTAATGCATGCCTTCTAAAATGCGTGGCACGTTATAAAATTTAAGTATTTTATACGAAAATATGTAG